>CM050174.1:98348-258558 GCA_027410445.1 Discoglossus pictus
TGATCCACTCACACACACACACCTCATGCTATACAGTATTACATACATAGGTGTGTGATCCACTCACACACACACCTCATGCTATACAGTAGTACATACATAGGTGTGTGATCCACTCACACACACACACCTCATACTATAGAGTATTACATACATAGTTTCGTGATACACTCACACACACACACCTCATGCTATAGAGTATTACATACATAGGTGTGTGATCCACTCACACACACCTCATACTATAGAGTATTACATACATAGGTGTGTGATCCACTCACACACACACACCTCCTGCTATACAGTATTACATACATAGGTGTGTGATCCACTCACACACACACCTCCTGCTATACAGTATTACATACATAGGTGTGTGATCCACTCACACACACACACACACACATCATGCTATACAGTATTACATACATAGGTGTGTGAGATCCACTCACACACATCATGCTATACAGTATTACATACATAGGAATGTGATACTCACACACACACACACCTCATGCTATACAGTATTACATACATAGGTGTGTGTGATACTCACACACACACACCTCATGCTATACAGTATTACATACATAGGTGTGTGATCCACTCACACACACACACCTCATACTATAGAGTCTTACATACATAGGTGCGTGATCCACTCACACACACACCTCATGCTATACAGTATTACATACATAGGTGTGTGATCCACTCGCAAACACACCTCATGCTATACAGTATTACATACATAGGTGTGTGATCCACTCACACACACACCTCATGCTATACAGTATTACATACATAGATGTGTGATCCACTCACACACCTCATGCTATACAGTATTACATACATAGGTGTGTGATCCACTCACACACACACACACCTCATGCTATACAGTATTACATACATTGGTGTGTGATCCACTCACACACACACACACACCTCATGCTATACAGTATTACATACATAGGTGTGTGATCCACTCACACACACACCTCATGCTATACTCCACTCACACACACACCTCATGCTATAGAGTATTACATACATAGGTGTGTGATCCACTCACACACACACATCATGCTATACAGTATTACATACATAGGTGTGTGATCCACTCACACACACACACACACACACACATATCATGCTATACAGTATTACATACATAGGTGTGTGATCCACTCACACACACACACACATCATGCTATACAGTATTACATACTTAGGTGTGTGATCCACTCACACACACACCTCATGCTATAGAGTATTACATACATAGGTGTGTGATCCAATCACACACACACACCTCATACTATAGAGTATTACATACATAGGTGTGTGATCCAATCACACACCTCATGCTATACAGTATTACATACATAGGTGCGTGATCCACTCACACACACACACCTCATGCTATAGAGTATTACATACATAGGTGCGTGATACACTCACACACACACACACCTCATGCTATACAGTATTACATACATAGGTGTGTGATCCACTCACACACATCATGCTATACAGTATTACATACATAGGTGCGTGATCCACTCACACACACACACCTCATGCTATACAGTATTACATACATAGGTGTGTGATCCACTCACACACACACACCTCATGCTATACAGTATTACATACATAGGTGTGTGATCCACTCACACACACACCTCATGCTATACAGTATTACATACATAGATGTGTGATCCACTCACACACCTCATGCTATACAGTATTACATACATAGGTGTGTGATCCACTCACACACACACACACCTCATGCTATACAGTATTACATACATTGGTGTGTGATCCACTCACACACACACACACACCTCATGCTATACAGTATTACATACATAGGTGTGTGATCCACTCACACACACACCTCATGCTATACAGTATTACATACATAGGTGTGTGATCCACTCACACACACACCTCATGCTATAGAGTATTACATACATAGGTGTGTGATCCACTCACACACACACCTCATGCTATAGAGTATTACATACATAGGTGTGTGATCCACTCACACACACACATCATGCTATATAGTATTACATACATAGGTGTGTGATCCACTCACACACACACACCTCAAGCTATACAGTATTACATACATAGGTGTGTGATCCACTCACTCACACACATCATGCTATACAGTATTACATACATAGGTGTGTGATCCACTCACACACACAAACCTCATGCTATATAGTATTACATACATAGGTGTGTGATTCACACACACACACCTCATGCTATACAGTATTACATACATAGGTGCGTGATCCACTCACACACACACACATCATGCTATACAGTATTACATACATAGGTGTGTGATCCACTCACACACACACACCTCATGCTATATAGTATTACATACATAGGTGTGTGATACACTCACACACACATCATGCTATACAGTATTACATACATAGGTGTGTGATCCACTCACACACACACCTCATGCTATATAGTATTACATACATAGGTGCGTGATCCACTCACACACACATCATGCTATACAGTATTACATACATAGGTGTGTGATCCACTCTCTCACACACACACACATCATGCTATACAGTATTACATACATAGGTGTGTGATCCACTCACACACACACACACACACACATATCATGCTATACAGTATTACATACATAGGTGTGTGATCCACTCACATACACACCTCATGCTATAGAGTATTACATACATAGGTGTGTGTGATCCACTCACACACACACACACATCATGCTATACAGTATTACATACATAGGTGTGTGATCCACTCACACACACACACACACATCATGCTATACAGTATTACATACTTAGGTGTGTGATCCACTCACACACACACCTCATGCTATAGAGTATTACATACATAGGTGTGTGATCCAATCACACACACACACCTCATACTATAGAGTATTACATACATAGGTGCGTGATACACTCACACACACACACACCTCATGCTATACAGTATTACATACATAGGTGTGTGATCCACTCACACACATCATGCTATACAGTATTACATACATAGGTGTGTGATCCACTCACACACACACACCTCATGCTATACAGTATTACATACATAGGTGTGTGATCCACTCACACACACACCTCATGCTATACAGTAGTACATACATAGGTGTGTGATCCACTCACACACACACACCTCATACTATAGAGTATTACATACATAGTTTTGTGATACACTCACACACACACACCTCATGCTATAGAGTATTACATACATAGGTGTGTGATCCACTCACACACACCTCATACTATAGAGTATTACATACATAGGTGTGTGATCCACTCACACACACACACCTCCTGCTATACAGTATTACATACATAGGTGTGTGATCCACTCACACACACACCTCCTGCTATACAGTATTACATACATAGGTGTGTGATCCACTCACACACACACACACACACATCATGCTATACAGTATTACATACATAGGTGTGTGAGATCCACTCACACACATCATGCTATACAGTATTACATACATAGGAATGTGATACTCACACACACACACACCTCATGCTATACAGTATTACATACATAGGTGTGTGTGATACTCACACACACACACCTCATGCTATACAGTATTACATACATAGGTGCGTGATCCACTCACACACACACCTCATGCTATACAGTATTACATACATAGGTGTGTGATCCACTCGCAAACACACCTCATGCTATACAGTATTACATACATAGGTGTGTGATCCACTCACACACACACCTCATGCTATACAGTATTACATACATAGATGTGTGATCCACTCACACACATCATGCTATACAGTATTACATACATAGGTGCGTGATCCACTCACACACACACACCTCATGCTATACAGTATTACATACATAGGTGTGTGATCCACTCACACACACACACCTCATGCTATACAGTATTACATACATAGGTGTGTGATCCACTCACACACACACCTCATGCTATACAGTATTACATACATAGATGTGTGATCCACTCACACACCTCATGCTATACAGTATTACATACATAGGTGTGTGATCCACTCACACACACACACCTCATGCTATACAGTATTACATACATTGGTGTGTGATCCACTCACACACACACACACACCTCATGCTATACAGTATTACATACATAGGTGTGTGATCCACTCACACACACACCTCATGCTATACAGTATTACATACATAGGTGTGTGATCCACTCACACACACACCTCATGCTATAGAGTATTACATACATAGGTGTGTGATCCACTCACACACACACCTCATGCTATAGAGTATTACATACATAGGTGTGTGATCCACTCACACACACACATCATGCTATATAGTATTACATACATAGGTGTGTGATCCACTCACACACACACACCTCATACTATAGAGTCTTACATACATAGGTGCGTGATCCACTCACACACACACCTCATGCTATACAGTATTACATACATAGGTGTGTGATCCACTCGCAAACACACCTCATGCTATACAGTATTACATACATAGGTGTGTGATCCACTCACACACACACCTCATGCTATACAGTATTACATACATAGATGTGTGATCCACTCACACACCTCATGCTATACAGTATTACATACATAGGTGTGTGATCCACTCACACACACACACCTCATGCTATACAGTATTACATACATAGGTGTGTGATCCACTCACACACACACCTCATGCTATACAGTATTACATACATAGATGTGTGATCCACTCACACACCTCATGCTATACAGTATTACATACATAGGTGTGTGATCCACTCACACACACACACACCTCATGCTATACAGTATTACATACATTGGTGTGTGATCCACTCACACACACACACACACCTCATGCTATACAGTATTACATACATAGGTGTGTGATCCACTCACACACACACCTCATGCTATACAGTATTACATACATAGGTGTGTGATCCACTCACACACACACCTCATGCTATAGAGTATTACATACATAGGTGTGTGATCCACTCACACACACACCTCATGCTATAGAGTATTACATACATAGGTGTGTGATCCACTCACACACACACATCATGCTATATAGTATTACATACATAGGTGTGTGATCCACTCACACACACACACCTCATACTATAGAGTCTTACATACATAGGTGCGTGATCCACTCACACACACACCTCATGCTATACAGTATTACATACATAGGTGTGTGATCCACTCGCAAACACACCTCATGCTATACAGTATTACATACATAGGTGTGTGATCCACTCACACACACACCTCATGCTATACAGTATTACATACATAGATGTGTGATCCACTCACACACCTCATGCTATACAGTATTACATACATAGGTGTGTGATCCACTCACACACACACACACCTCATGCTATACAGTATTACATACATTGGTGTGTGATCCACTCACACACACACACACACCTCATGCTATACAGTATTACATACATAGGTGTGTGATCCACTCACACACACACCTCATGCTATACAGTATTACATACATAGGTGTGTGATCCACTCACACACACACCTCATGCTATAGAGTATTACATACATAGGTGTGTGATCCACTCACACACACACCTCATGCTATAGAGTATTACATACATAGGTGTGTGATCCACTCACACACACACATCATGCTATACAGTATTACATACATAGGTGTGTGATCCACTCACACACACACACACACACACACATATCATGCTATACAGTATTACATACATAGGTGTGTGATCCACTCACACACACACACACATCATGCTATACAGTATTACATACTTAGGTGTGTGATCCACTCACACACACACCTCATGCTATAGAGTATTACATACATAGGTGTGTGATCCAATCACACACACACACCTCATACTATAGAGTATTACATACATAGGTGTGTGATCCAATCACACACCTCATGCTATACAGTATTACATACATAGGTGCGTGATCCACTCACACACACACACCTCATGCTATAGAGTATTACATACATAGGTGCGTGATACACTCACACACACACACACCTCATGCTATACAGTATTACATACATAGGTGTGTGATCCACTCACACACATCATGCTATACAGTATTACATACATAGGTGCGTGATCCACTCACACACACACACCTCATGCTATACAGTATTACATACATAGGTGTGTGATCCACTCACACACACACACCTCATGCTATACAGTATTACATACATAGGTGTGTGATCCACTCACACACACACCTCATGCTATACAGTATTACATACATAGATGTGTGATCCACTCACACACCTCATGCTATACAGTATTACATACATAGGTGTGTGATCCACTCACACACACACACACCTCATGCTATACAGTATTACATACATTGGTGTGTGATCCACTCACACACACACACACACCTCATGCTATACAGTATTACATACATAGGTGTGTGATCCACTCACACACACACCTCATGCTATACAGTATTACATACATAGGTGTGTGATCCACTCACACACACACCTCATGCTATAGAGTATTACATACATAGGTGTGTGATCCACTCACACACACACCTCATGCTATAGAGTATTACATACATAGGTGTGTGATCCACTCACACACACACATCATGCTATATAGTATTACATACATAGGTGTGTGATCCACTCACACACACACACCTCAAGCTATACAGTATTACATACATAGGTGTGTGATCCACTCACTCACACACATCATGCTATACAGTATTACATACATAGGTGTGTGATCCACTCACACACACACCTCATGCTATACAGTATTACATACATAGGTGTGATCTACTCACACACACACCTCATGCTATACAGTATTACATACATAGGTGTGTGATCCACTCACACACACACCTCATGCTATACAGTATTACATACATAGGTGTGTGATCCACTCACACACACACACCTCATGCTATATAGTATTACATACATAGGTGTGTGATCCACTCACACACACACCTCATGCTATACAGTATTACATACATAGGTGTGTGATCCACTCACACACACACCTCATGCTATACAGTATTACATACATAGGTGTGTGATCCACTCACACACACACCTCATGCTATAGAGTATTACATACATAGGTGTGTGATACACTCACACACACACACACCCCATGCTATACAGTATTACATACATAGGTGTGATCTACTCACACACACACACCTCATGCTATACAGTATTACATACATAGGTGTGTGATCCACTCACACACACACACCTCATGCTATATAGTATTACATACATAGGTGTGTGATCCACTCACACACACACCTCATGCTATACAGTATTACATACATAGGTGTGTGATCCACTCACACACACAAACCTCATGCTATATAGTATTACATACATAGGTGTGTGATTCACACACACACACCTCATGCTATACAGTATTACATACATAGGTGCGTGATCCACTCACACACACACACACACATCATGCTATACAGTATTACATACATAGGTGTGTGATCCACTCACACACACACACCTCATGCTATATAGTATTACATACATAGGTGTGTGATACACTCACACACACATCATGCTATACAGTATTACATACATAGGTGTGTGATCCACTCACACACACACCTCATGCTATATAGTATTACATACATAGGTGCGTGATCCACTCACACACACATCATGCTATACAGTATTACATACATAGGTGTGTGATCCACTCTCTCACACACACACACATCATGCTATACAGTATTACATACATAGGTGTGTGATCCACTCACACACACACACACATATCATGCTATACAGTATTACATACATAGGTGTGTGATCCACTCACATACACACCTCATGCTATAGAGTATTACATACATAGGTGTGTGTGATCCACTCACACACACACACACATCATGCTATACAGTATTACATACATAGGTGTGTGATCCACTCACACACACACACACACATCATGCTATACAGTATTACATACTTAGGTGTGTGATCCACTCACACACACACCTCATGCTATAGAGTATTACATACATAGGTGTGTGATCCAATCACACACACACACCTCATACTATAGAGTATTACATACATAGGTGTGTGATCCAATCACACACCTCATGCTATACAGTATTACATACATAGGTGCGTGATCCACTCACACACACACACCTCATGCTATAGAGTATTACATACATAGGTGCGTGATACACTCACACACACACACACCTCATGCTATACAGTATTACATACATAGGTGTGTGATCCACTCACACACATCATGCTATACAGTATTACATACATAGGTGTGTGATCCACTCACACACACACACCTCATGCTATACAGTATTACATACATAGGTGTGTGATCCACTCACACACACACACCTCATGCTATACAGTAGTACATACATAGGTGTGTGATCCACTCACACACACACACCTCATACTATAGAGTATTACATACATAGTTTTGTGATACACTCACACACACACACCTCATGCTATAGAGTATTACATACATAGGTGTGTGATCCACTCACACACACCTCATACTATAGAGTATTACATACATAGGTGTGTGATCCACTCACACACACACACCTCCTGCTATACAGTATTACATACATAGGTGTGTGATCCACTCACACACACACCTCCTGCTATACAGTATTACATACATAGGTGTGTGATCCACTCACACACACACACACACACATCATGCTATACAGTATTACATACATAGGTGTGTGAGATCCACTCACACACATCATGCTATACAGTATTACATACATAGGAATGTGATACTCACACACACACACACCTCATGCTATACAGTATTACATACATAGGTGTGTGTGATACTCACACACACACACCTCATGCTATACAGTATTACATACATAGGTGTGTGATCCACTCACACACACACACCTCATACTATAGCGTCTTACATACATAGGTGCGTGATCCACTCACACACACACCTCATGCTATACAGTATTACATACATAGGTGTGTGATCCACTCGCACACACACCTCATGCTATACAGTATTACATACATAGGTGTGTGATCCACTCACACACACACCTCATGCTATACAGTATTACATACATAGGTGTGTGATCCACTCACACACACACACACCTCATGCTATACAGTATTACATACATAGGTGTGTGATCCACTCACACACACACACACACCTCATGCTATACAGTATTACATACATAGGTGTGTGATCCACTCACACACACACCTCATGCTATACAGTATTACATACATAGGTGTGTGATCCACTCACACACACACCTCATGCTATAGAGTATTACATACATAGGTGTGTGATCCACTCACACACACACCTCATGCTATAGAGTATTACATACATAGGTGTGTGATCCACTCACACACACACATCATGCTATACAGTATTACATACATAGGTGTGTGATCCACTCACACACACACCTCATGCTATACAGTATTACATACATAGGTGTGTGATCCACTCACATACACACCTCATGCTATACAGTATTACATACATAGGTGTGTGATACTCTCACACACACACACACACCTCATGCTATACAGTATTACATACATAGGTGTGTGATCCACTCACACACACACACACACCTCATGCTATACAGTATTACATACATAGGTGTGTGATCCACTCACACACACACCTCATGCTATACAGTATTACATACATAGGTGTGTGATCCACTCACACACACACCTCATGCTATAGAGTATTACATACATAGGTGTGTGATCCACTCACACACACACCTCATGCTATAGAGTATTACATACATAGGTGTGTGATCCACTCACACACACACATCATGCTATACAGTATTACATACATAGGTGTGTGATCCACTCACACACACACCTCATGCTATACAGTATTACATACATAGGTGTGTGATCCACTCACATACACACCTCATGCTATACAGTATTACATACATAGGTGTGTGATACTCTCACACACACACACACCTCATGCTATACAGTATTACATACATAGGTGTGTGATCCACTCACACACACACCTCATGCTATACAGTATTACATACATAGGTGTGTGATCCACTCACACACACACACCTCATACTATAGAGTATTACATACATAGGTCTGTGATCCACTCACATACACACCTCATGCTATACAGTATTACATACTTAGGTGTGTGATCCAGTCACACACACACCTCATGCTATAGAGTATTACATACTTAGGTGTGTGATCCACTCACACACACACCTCATGCTTAACAGTATTACATACATAGGTGTGTGATCCACTCACACACACACCTCATGCTATACAGTATTACATACATAGGTGTGTGATCCACTCACACACACACACACACACCTCATGCTATACAGAATTACATACATAGGTGTGTGATCCACTCACACACACACACACATCATGCTATACAGTATTACATACATAGGTGCGTGATCCACTCACACACACACCTCATGCTATACAGTATTACATACATAGGTGTGTGATCCACACACACACCTCATGCTATACAGTATTACATACATAGGTGTGTGATACACTCACACACACACACACACATCATGCTATACAGTATTACATACATAGGTGCGTGATCCACTCACACACACACCTCATGCTATAGAGTATTACATACATAGGTGTGTGATCCACTCACACACACCTCATGCTATACAGTATTACATACATACAGTGGATATAAAAAGTCTACACACCCCTGTTAAAATGTCAGGTTTCTGTGCTGTAAAAAAAATGAGACAAAGATAAATCATTTCAGAACTTTTTCCACCTTTAATGTGACCTATAAACTGTACAACTCAATTGAAAAACAAACTGAAATCTTTTAGGTGGAGGGAAGAAAAAATAAAAATAATGTGGTTGCATAAGTCTGCACTCCCTCTTATAACTGGGGATGTAGCTGTGTTCAGAATTAAGCAATCACATTCCAAATCGTGTTAAATAGGAGTCAGCATACACCTGCCATCATTTAAAGTGCTTATGGTACAAAGAGAAAGGAAAGATCCTTTTGTAGGGCACTCCTGAAAATCCCAATCTCAGAAGAAGAGAATTAACTAAATAATAAAACGTAACTTTTAATGATAGTTAAAATTCACATAAAATATATAAACGTAGGTAGCAGAGAGATTATAAATATATAAGGTTTTCTGTGATTAAATCCCACAATTGTGGTTAATGCCACTATGAGGTAGACCATATAAAGTGCTACGTGCTAGTGTAGTCACAAATAAAGAGACTAGTGTATAAAGTAAAGTGCTATATAATAATAAAGTGCCAAGTGCTATGACACATATAGTAAAATATATAACTATATGTGATTGAAAAACAGGAGCGCCGTCGCAAGACTATGACGTCATCACTTTGCGTCTAGACCGCGGCGTTACTAGCTGAGAGTCAGCGTTTCCAGTTTCAGGCCCATAGCTTAAAGTCCCTTCCCTGCTTACTATATCTACGCTATTTAGTTAGTTTAGTAGCTTTAGGGAGGAAAATGCAATAGATGAAAACAAGATCCTGATTGCAACGCTCGAATTTGGGAATTTGGAATATCATTTAACTAGAGACAAGCAATATGGGGGCATTTATTTCCCAATAGTTATTACTCTAGTCCATAACCCCATGCCACAAACCATTCCCATAAGAATATTGTTTTCTGTTTAATGATCAGCATCCAGCTGCTAAATAGATTTCTTTGCACCTTATAGGTTTCCATAATAATTATTTATTTACCTGGTTTTCACTCACATATAGTTATATATTTTTCTATATGTGTCATAGAACTTGGCACTTTATTATTATATAGCACTTTACTTTATACACTAGTCACTTTATTTGTGACTACACTAGCACGTAGCACTTTATATGGTCTACCTCATAGTGGCATTATCCACAATTGTGGGATTTAATCACAGAAAACCTTATATATTTATAATCTCTCTGCTGTCATGACCCACTCTTTGGCTGGGGTCTGTTGACCGGATTTGGGTGACTCTGGACCTAGGTAGCTTTGATTACAGGAACATCAAATCTCAGCCTTGGGTTAGACTGAGCAATATTGACAGTAAGTCTGACGAATCTTACTGCAAGTATATGTCCCCGGGTAAATAATACATCTACACGCCACGTCTTGATGAAAATTATGAACAACGTTTTATTTTGGAACAACATATTTAAAACATTTCACACACACACACAGTGGAGGGAGTGGCTGCCGTGGATCATTCTTTCCCCTTTCTCTGGCCAATAGGGTAATAGCATTTCCTCTGGGATTAAGTCTCTTGTGGTATCAGGGGACAAACATGGGTTATCTGACCCCATCCAGGGAACATTCCCCTGGGTCTCTGGCTCTTGGAGCTGGTGATTTGGTCCCAAGCTGACTTTACCATCCCTTCTAGGCTCTGACACAGTCTCTGCATTTTTTAGGGGAAAATAGTCTCCATTCCCAGGAGGTGGTACAGGAGCAGGGTTTACACCTTCCTCCTCCTCCTGATCCTCTGTAACATCCCACTCAGAAGCTCCTCTAGGCAACTCTGAGCCAGTTCTGCTTTCTGGGCCTCAGACAGCCCAGGGCACAGCCTTGTATATGTGGTCGCCTCCATTTTGCTTACCCACATGCGCTCTTTCCATATTCTCTGGAACATCTGGTCAAGCACGCAGCCCACATCTTGTGCTGTTAACTTTTCTGGAAAAAGGTGTCTGGCTTCTTTAAACCGCCTTTTTGCTTCTTTGGTAATATCTTCCTCATATTGCTGCTCCATTCTTGGTCTTTCTGTAGAGTCGTCCCACCTCTGCCAGCCAATTGTCACAACCTACAATGATGATGGAGTATAGAGAATCCTAGTCCTCTTATCTCCTGTAGGTTTTAGACCTAAGATTTGGGTGACTCAGACCAATGGACAGTCTTTGTAGATGCAAGAGCATAAGTCCCAGCTTTTGGTACTGTGCCTGGGAAACCTGGAAGGAAGTCAGAAACGATCTCCTCTACCAGCATATGCCCCTGGGTCAATAATACACCTGCACACAAAGTCTTGATGAAAATTATGAACAACGTTTTATTTTGGAACAACATATTTAAAACATTTCACACACACACAGTGGAGGGAGTGGCTGCCGTGGATCAACCTTTCCCCTTTCACTGGCCAATAGGGTAACCTCCAGAGTAACCTAATTACCTCTGTCCAATGTAACAGAGGTAGGCTATGGGAACCACCAGACCTCTCCCATGGACCAACCCCAGGCGTGGCCACCAAGCTCATTCTGACCCAGGCTCTCCCAGTGGAAACTTCCTGTTTGAGCTCCTAGGCCCCCCATTGTTATCTAGGTGCCTGGCTGTCGGCCCAGACGCCATTGTCTTGGGATGCTATCACTTCAAGTGTTTACCTTAAGTGATAGCTGAAAGGCAGATTGTTGATCCACTCAGGTTACTCTCTGTAGGCTGTAATATTGCTACCCAAGTACAGATAACAGCCACTCTCCTCTCATACACATCTACAAATACAACACCCAATGTTTCACCCACATACAACCAACATATCCCACTAGCTCTCTCACATGACACCCATTACAACAAGCCTAAACATGGAAGGGATGGGAATATGCTAAGGGGTAAACTTTTAATACTTTATCCCCTAGACCACAAAATAACAATATAACATTATAACAGTATAACCCCACTAAGTACAGATGTAGGTATCCTGTACTCCAGTTGTCTTCTACATGGCCATGTGGAGAGTAGAGTCCGATCATAAAATGGCTCCTAGAGGTGACCACTGCCAGTCCCAATATGGCTGCCGCCTGAGCCATGAACTTTGTCCAAACACAATATGGCCACTGGTTGATTCATGACATCTGCTACCTACGTTTATATATTTTATGTGGATTTTAACTATCATTAAAAGTTAAGTTTTATTATTTAGTTAATTCTCTTCTTCTGAGATTGGGATTTTCAGGTGTGCCCTACAATAGGATTTTCCTTTCTCTTTGTACCATAAGCTTCTATATATCCTTAGGAGCACCCTGAACTTATTAATTTGGATTTGGTATTATACCTGAGCCACCGCCCCCTAACTGTATAGTTTAAAGTGCCTCTGATTAACCCCAAATAAAGTTCAGCTGCTCTAGTTGGTCTTTCCTAAAATTTTCTTAGTTGCACCCCACAGCAAAAGCCATGGTCCACAGAGAGCTTCCAAAGCATCAGAGGGATCTCATTGTTAAAAGGTATCAGTCAGGAGAAGGGTACAAAAGAATTTCCAAGGCATTAGATATACCATGGAACACAGTGAAGACAGTCATCATCAAGTGGAGAAAATATGGCACAACAGTGACATTACCAAGAACTGGAGCTCCCTTGATGAAAAGACGAGAAGAAAACTAGTCTGGGAGGCTACCAAGAGGCCTACAGCAACATTAAAGGAGCTGCAGGAATATCTGGCAAGTACTGGCTGTGTGGTACATGTGACAACAATCTCCCATATTCTTCATATGTCTGGGCTATGGGGTAGAGTGGCAAGACGAAAGCCTTTTCTAACGAAGAAAAACAACCAAGCCAAGCTACATTTTGCAAAAACACATCTGAAGTCTCCCAAAAGCATGTGGGAAAAGGTGTTATGGTCTGATGAAACCAAGTTTGAACTTTTTGGCTATAATTCCAAAAGATGTGGAGGGACACATGGGAGGGAGTGGGGGGAAGAGACACAGGAGGGAGAGGGGGAAGAGACATGAAAGGGAGAGGGGGGAAAGAGACATAGGGGCGAGAAATGGGGGAAAATAGACACAAGAGGGAGTACGAGGAGGAAGAGACACTGGGGAGGGAGTAGGAGGGGGAAGAGACACAGGGGAGGAAGTGAGGGGGGAGACACAGGAGGGAGAAGGGGGGAATAGACACGGGAGGGAGAGGGGAAAGAGACACTGTGGTGAGAAATGGGGTAAGAGACACAGGAGGGAGTGTGGGGAAGAGACACAGGGGTGAGAGGGGGGAGAGACACGGGAGGGAGAGTGGGGCAAAGAGACACTGGGGAGGGAGAGGGGGAAAAAGACACAGGAGGGAGAGGGGGAAGAGACACGGGAGGGAGAGGGGGGAAATAGACACATGGGAGGGAGTGGGGGGGAAGAGACACAGGAGGGAGAGGGGGAAGAGACATAGGGGTGAGAAATGGGGGAGAGGGGGGAAAATAGACACAAGAGGGAGAGCGGGGCAAAGAGACACTTGGGAGGGAGTGGGGGGAAGAGACACAGGAGGGAGAGGGGGGGGAGAGACACAGAAGGGAGAGGGTGGATAGAGACATAGGGGAGGGGGGAAAGAGACATAGGGGAGGGAGAGGGGGAAAGAGACATAGGAGAGGGGGGGGGAGACAAAAAACAGATAGTACATAAACAGACAGAAAACACAATGTATAACACTATATCATGCAGTCATTTTTGACGAGCAAGTCGCTAGTTAAATATAGACAATATGATATCCACAAACTATTTGCTGTAATAAAACTTTTAATTTTGGAAACACAATAAAATGGTTATATTTAATGTAAAAACAATTACAGTAACTTATTTAAACTTGCAAGATATTCCAAAAATGTCACTTTCAAGGTTTGATACAACAATATATTTAAAGGGATATGAAAGGTTAATGGATGTTACTAGGTATTTAATATACCAGGGTATCTATTCACTTTAAAGTACTTTATCTTGCTAACAAGTGCTTAAAGGCTCTTTTTTTTCTGCATAAAATAAAACAAATAGTCTCTGTATGGATCTGCCCAATGCAGCATATGCAGTCACTGGCTCTGTGGGCTGGATGTGCAGTGTTTTGTCCTAGCCTATCAGGGACCACGTCTCATCAGCATGTTGCAGAATGTTCCTTATAGATGGTCACTGATTGGTTAGTATGAGACTGCAGAGGGTAGATCCAAGCAGGTAATATAGATTTGTTTTGGGCAGTAAAAACAGAACTTACAAGCACTTCTTAATAAAATAAAGTACATGTCAGTAAATAGATACTCAGGGGTATAATATACCTAGTAACACCCATGGACCTGCCATGTCCATATAACTAATTACACCGCAGTCTCTGCTGCCTCCTTGCTCAGATCCAACCCCCATACTGCAGTTTGTTGGGTAGGTAGACCCTGGTAAGGTAATCCGATGAGATGGAGGTGAGGACTTGGATCTCTGCCTTCATATTATTGGCCGACATTATCTCCATCTGTAAAGAAAACAGATATTTACCATTTTACATGAATTAGCACCTTGGAATGATTTTTTTAAAAAAAAAGGTTCTAACCCGCAAAACTATTTTTTTCTTTGCCCTTTTAAAGCTTTATTTTAAAAAGTGAGCATGGGAGCTTCTCCTCAAATATTCGTCCTGTTAGAAAGCTGCCATAATGTGGTAAAAGAGTTTAATGTACTGCAGACTGCCATAAAAGTCTATCACCTAGATGAGTTCATGTGTTGTGTGTGTTTGCGTTCAGTCGTGTCTGACTCTTCTTGACCTTATGGACCGTAACACACCATGCAGGTCTACTTGGTATTTATGACAGAAATACACACAGCTCCTGGTATTCCTAGGTGGTCTCCCATCCAAGTACTGACCAGGCCAAACCCTGCTCGCTTGCAGGGCGGTGTGACCTCTTGGTTCCCTAACTACAATTGAACCCCGGTCGCTTTCGATGAAAGCACGAATCCTAACTACTGGACCACCAGGGACCCAAGAGATGAGTTTTTGCAGTGCTACAAATAAGCCGGCAATGTGTTATTTCTTACAATCTATGTTATTGTCATTGATCACATAGATGTCATGGAGACCCCTACACACTAACCTCTCTTTTCCAGAGGGGCTGGCAGGACACGTAGGGTCTTTTCTGTATATTGGATAACTTTCTTTGGTCTAAAGCTGTAAGTGGGATTAAGGTTTCTTTGGAGATGTTTAACCTGCAAAAGGTAAAAATATTATTTATTATTCAAATTAATATGATGAAATAAATCACCACAAATTATCATCAAAAGTAACTCCACAGAAATTGTTCTATTTAATTAGTCACAATTCATGTTTTCTGAGCACATAACATTTTAGGCCCCTGAACTATGCAAAAAAATTAAAATATTGTATAGGAAATCTTGCAATTTTTTTTATATAAAAGACTCTAATTCATCTACTTCTTACACAGTTATGGTACAGTGGAGTCTACCATTTTGGTTTCAGCTGATTTTCTACCTGAATTTGGAGATGTGAATGTGAAGAATGGTGTAACGGGACTTGAATATTAAATCCCCAGATTTCCGCTGGTATAGAAGGTAATATCCCACATCCCCCAGTAACCAGACGAAACACCATTCAGGGAGTCAACTGAACTTTTTTTAATCCCCGCTCCAGCAAAAAACTGCCAACTGTCAACTTTTTTAAAAATGTTCTGCAATGCATTACACACACATACCCTTGGTTCTTAAAGTGGTACATACATATTGAACCGAACAGATACAGGCATTTAAACAGCAGGGAGAAGGTTTACCTGAGGGCCCACAGGCAAATGCATTAAAAATCCTTCACAAATGGATAGGATAAAACTTATATCTCAGTGTCAGAGATAATTCCACGAATCAGACTCAAGACATTCTGAACCCACTAAGACACTGCAGACACTCTGGCAAGTAAAGTGTAATCTAATGATTCTCAAACCCCTCCTCAATTTTTTCCAGACAGTCCATGGTTTAGGTTTAACACTGTATGAACACAAGGTGAGGCTATAAATCTTCAATAGGTTGTGGGGTGTTTAATTGCCTCCCCTAAACCTAGAATTTTGATATTATTTTCCTGGTCTCCAAAATCTCTTCAGATGGGGACTGCAGCCATGAAATTAAAAAACATCTGGGGAGGAAAGCTATGGCAACTCTGGGCAAGCTATTAAAAGAAAAGATATTAAACGATCAACAATGGTCCACATTCAGATGTGAAAGCTGGACCATAAAGACGTCTGAGCACCAGAGAATTGACGCCTTTGAATTGTGATGTTGAAGAAAACTGCTTAGAGGTTGTTGGACTACAAGAAGATCCAATCAATCAGTACTAGAGGAAATTTGGACAAACTGGTCACTGGAAGGTTTGATCATGAGGCTGAAGCTAAATATTTTGTCCATATAATAAGAAGACAGGATTCCGTAGAGAAGACTCTGATGTGGGAAAGATTGAAGGCACACAAAGAAGAGGCGGAGATGGATAGATAAGGTAATTGAAGCAATGATCATGAGCTTGAGGGAGCACAGAGGGGCTGTGGCTGACAGATGTGTCCGGCATGCTGCAGTCCATAGGGTCATGGAAAGTCGGGCAAGACTGAATGACTAAACAACAACAAACCTAAATCATGAGGAGAGGTTTTAGAATTGTTATGTTCATCAGTTTACAGGAGGAGCCTCTGCTCCATATTATTAGAGCAAGCTGTGCAGTGTTGTGCCACTCACCTCTCTAGATCAGATGGCAGCAGACCCAGCCACGAGATAGAAGGGACTGTCAGGTGATGAGCCTCAAATGACATGGACTGGAATAAAGCACATGAACCTCTGGGTCAGTCCCATCTCACACTGCATTATAAGTCTGGCCCCTGGTGTTTGTCTAAAGCCTCAGGACAACAACCACAGAAATATCCTGACTGCCCGGACTTCTACTGGAAGCTTATTACGTGTAGCCCTGTGGTTCCCAAAGCTCTCCTCATGGCTCCCCAGACAGGCAATGGAGATAGCCTCTCCTGTGTTCACACTTTGCTACATAGAAATCCAGACTTGTCTGGTGAGCCCTGAGGAGAGGTTTAGGAACCACTGTAGTAGCCAAATTAGACTCTGGCACACTGAGTTACTAATATCCAAGGTTATTAAAATGTACATGATACTTGTTGTAGGGCTGTGACATGTTGTTTTTCTGTGTAGTGTAGTGTGGTCCACAGTAATTAATATTGAGGTTACTATATAGTGTTATGTGCACTGTAATAATGTTATTTTACCTGTAAACTAACAGAGATACACTTTCTGTCATATTGTGTTAGTGGGACAGCAAGGTTTCTGCATAAATGTATATGGCCCTTCAGAGCGGCCAGGCACACGCTCTCTGGCCTATATATACATAGACACAATTATACAATGTGGATTCATATTACATACTAGCATAATATATTAACATTGAAACAATTTGGTTCAGTAATAAGCAAAACTACTTAAATTCAGAGAGAAAATGGTACTGATAGGAAGGTATAATTATGGTATTAATATGGCCAGCATATCACGCAGGATACTTACAACAGACCCATATTTGTAGATGCACATGATCTCTATGCCTAATAAAACAACATGAAAATAATATATTATAATATTATGGACGTTTTCCAGACAAGTTACATACCCCACACATACACAGAAGGGAAGGGGAATCTGCCCCATAGATCTATAATAATAATGATACCAAAGTGTCTACTCAATATAACAATATATTTGTATATTTGCACTGTATTATAATACAAATAATCTGAATGAGAATATTCATTCACTGTGATTTGTATTATAATAATAGCTGCGATATACAAATATTATTCTACCACTGCTTATATTATAATACAAGACATTTGCCAGTGACTTGTATTATAATACAATATGTTTAGGTCTAGTTATGAGCTTAGTGTAGGGAACGTATGCTGCCTCAGGGAGTGAGGAGCGGGCTCCAGTACCACCGCACCAGTTTCATGTAGGGATTTTTAGTAGTAGGATATTGGTACCAAGAAATGTTTTTATATTGGATTATAATTAGGATTACATTATTATTTATTTATATATTTTTTGTATATTGAGTATTATGCAAATAATTGTTACAGGTCACTTTATATACAGTGCCTTGCAAAAGTATTCACCCCCCTTGACTTTTAACCTATTTTGTTACATTACAACCTTAAGTTCAATGTTTTGATAATCTTCACAATAAGTTGGTGAAGTGAAATGAGAAAAATATATACATAAGACTATTTTTTTAGAAATAGAAAACAGAAAATTGTCATGTGCGTATGTAGTCACCCCCTTTGTTATGAAGCCCATAAAAAGCTCTGGTGCAACCAATTACCTTCAGAAGTCACATAATTAGTAAAATGATGTCCACCTGTGTGCAATCTAAGTGTCACATGATCTGTCATTACATATACCTACCTTGTTTGTAAGGCCCCAGAGGCTGCAACACCTAAGCAAGAGGCACCACTAACCAAACACTGCCATGAAGACCAAAGAACTCTTTAAACAAGTAAGGGACAATGTTGTTGAGAAGTACAAGTCAGTGTTAGGTTTTAAAAAAATATCCACATTTTTGATGATCCCCAGAAGCACCATCAAATCTATCATAACCAAATGGAAAGAACAAGAGACGGCCGCCCACCAAAACTCACAGACCAGACAAGGAGGGCATTATTATATTTCATTTATAACACGCCAACATATTCCGTAGCGCTGTACATAAATTAAGTTCAGACAAAGATAAATACAAATTAACATATAGCAAAGCAAGGAGGGCCCTGTCTTTGAGCTAGGAATCCAATGTCCATGGTGAATTCCCAAAGTAATAAGGATAGAAACTCGCAGACTAACAATCTAAGGTATAGTGAGTGGTAAAAGAGGGAGAGAGAGGTGATAAGCATGTTGGAAAGTCATACGCTTCTTTAAAGAGATGCGTTTTAAGTGAGGTTTTAAATGTTTTGAGGCAAGAGGATAATCTGGTGGAGTGAGGCAAGGAGTTCCAGAGACTAGGGGCAGCACGAAAAAAGTCCTGGAGGCGGGAGTGGGGGGGGGGGGTTACAAAAGTTGTAGAAAGAAGAAGGTCATTAGCAGAACGAAGAGGGCGGTGGGGGAGTATTTGGAGATGAAAGCAGAGATGTAAGGGGGAGCATTATTGTTGAGGGCTTTGTAAGTTAGGGTCATGATTTCAAATGTTATTCTTGAGGCTAAGTGAAGCCAGTGGAGAGATTGACAGAGAGGTGATGCGGACACTGAATGTTGTGTACGGAAGATGAGTCTAGCAGAGGCATTCATAATGGATTGAAGTGGAGACAGTCGGGTGGTGGGTAGGCCAACAAGAAGTGAGTTGCAGTAGTCTAGTCGAGAGATGATGAGAGAGTGTATTAGGATTTTAGTTGTGTCTTGTGTAAGATAGTGGCGAATTCTGGAGATGTTCTTTAGATGGAGAAGACAAGATTTAGTTAGTGATTGTATGTGAGGGATGAAAGACAGGGGGGGGGGTCTCGTAGAACCCCAAGGCAATGGGCTTGGGAGGAGGGGGTGATTATGTCGTTGTTGACAGTGAGAGAGATGTGAGGATTTGACTCTGTGGGAGAGGGAGGGAAGATTAGGAGGGCATTAATCAGAGAGGCAGCACAGAGACCTAAGGTAACCCTGGAGGAGCTGCAGAGATCCACAGCAGAGACTGGAGTATCTGTACATAGGACGTCAATAAGCCGTACGCTCAATAAAGAGTGGCCAGAAGAAAGCCATTACTTTCAGCAAAAAACAAAATGGCACATTTTGAATTTGCGAAAAAGGCATGTGGGAGACTCCCAAAATGTATGGAGGAAGGTGCTCTGGTCTGATGAGACAAAAATTTTACTTTTTGACCAAAAAGCTATGTCTGGCGCAAACCCAACACACCACATCACCCAAAGAACACCATCCATGTTTTTCAGCAGCCAGGACTGGGAAACTGGTCGGAGTTGAGGGAAAGATGGATGGTGCTAAATACAGGGATATTCTTGAGCAAAACCTGTACCGCTATGTGCGTGATTTGAGGCTAGGATGGAGGGTCACCTTCCAGCAGGACAATGACCCCAAATACACTGCTAAAGCAATGCTTGAGTGGTTTAAGGGGAAACATGTAAATGTGTTAGAATGGCCTAGTCACAGCCCAGACCTTAATCCAACATTTGGGAATCATATTTATAAATAATTTGCAGCAGATGATTTCTATTAATTATAAGAACATATATGAGAAATTAAGTGAGATTATTATATCCTGGAAAACATTAAACTTATCAATAACAGGGAGAATTGCAGCAATGAAGATGGCTCTTCTACCACGCTTTAACTATCTAGTAAGATGCATCCCACTGACAATACCTAAACACATGGTGGATAGATTCGAGACTGGTTGATGGATTCATTTATAATGGAAAGCGTCTTAGAATTAAAAGCAACTAATGGCAAGAAGATTTAATAGGAGGTTATGCCTACCCGATATTGAAGACTTACTGTGAGGCAACAATACTATTGTATATTGTTAAATGGATGGACCCAACATATGTCAGCCAATGGAAACATATAGAAAACAATTATTTTAAAAGAAAAATGATTGACAAAATTCTACTAGAATATATAGATCTTAATTTAAGAGCTGGAGAAACGTTGGAAATAATTAGATCAGGATATAAATTCTGGTGTAAGAACAACATAAGATGGGAACTTTCTCCTTTTCCAAGTCCCATGATATCAATAGAAATGTTGAAAAATAAATTGGAGCTTCCTTTTTTAAAAGATTGGTCTAAAAGAGGTATTAGATATACAAAGGATCTATTTATTAGGGGTGCATTTTGCACTTTTAAACAACTTGTCAGTAAGTATAATACCCCAAAACAAATCTGGTTAGATTACCTGGAGTTTAAAAAGGTATGGGAAGCTTCAAAATACTCCAATAAAGAGATAAGACCAATAATGCGTTTGAAAAAATAGTCTTTCAAAAAGATCAAAGCCATTTAATATTGAAATATTACAGGATTTTAAATAATGTATTAGCTAATAATAAATCAAGTAAAATTATTAAGAGACCTAGATAAAAAGTGGAATAAGGAAGAATGGTTTAAAGGCTTAAACATAACAGAAAGATTTATTAAAAGCTCATCATATAGAGAAATCCAAAGTAAAATAATAAACAAATGCTATCTAGTTCCGACTCAGATTTCTCAGATATATCATGATGAAAATAAAAAATGATGTTGGAGAAACTGCGAGCAAGTTGGTTCGCATCTCATATATGGTACAAATGTCCAATTATCCTTACATTTTGGGATCAATGTTAGGATCTCTTTGCTGAAAGTTTAACAACTAAAATTATGGTGTCCCCAGAACTAATACTGTTCCACTTCTTCCCGGATGATCTCCCTATGGACATTAAAGCTGGATTGCTACAAGTTACAATGGTAGCGAAGTGGATGCTTGCCTCTAGGTGGAACCAGATCTCGGCTCCTAGCTTAAATGAACTAAAAATGACAATAAGAAAGTCAATAAGAATCGTGCTCTGGAAAGAGATTTCCAGAAATTAGGTATTATCAAAAATGTTACTATTAAATGGAAAATATGGGATTCTCTTGAAAGCAAATAGTTTTAATAATAACGATGTCTGTACTATCATTGTTTTCGGGAATGTTTTATATTTATTTCCTTATGCTTATTTCCTTATTTTTATTATTTTAAGACCTCATTTGTCTTTGTTAGATACTGTATGTATGGGAAATGGATATTTCATGTTTTTTTTCACTAACTGCAGAAGCATTATACATTTTCATCAATTTAATTGAATGAATGTTCTTTTAAGTAATATGTTTGTCAATTTGTATAAAATAATAAAAATGAAATAAAAAAACTATTTGTGATGTGCATTTGCCAGTGACTTGTATTATAATACAATGTGTATATAAAGGAATTCTGTTATCAGTTAAAAATAGTGTCCCTATGCCTGCACATGTGCTATTACTATCTGCAGGGCATGCCCATTACTATCTGCAGAGCATGCCCATCTGCTATTACTATCTGCAGAGCATGCCCATTACTATCTGCAGAGCATGCCCATCTGCTATTACTATCTGCAGAGCATGCCCATTACTATCTGCAGAGCATGCCCATCTGCTATTACTATCTGCAGAGCATGCCCATTTGCTATTACTATATAATGAGAGACAAACTGTGATTGGCTAGAACATCTAGCACTACAGAGAGACTGTATGCATGAGCTGCGGGGGGCAGAGCATTGTTGGGACTATTTGAAAGGTTTTAGTGAGTAAAAAAGCACTTGTTAATACAAACATGTTTAGATATGTAAACAGGCAATTTATTTTAATATTTAAAACAGTGAACCTTCCATATCCGTATAGTATTTCTAGATTATACATTTTCAGCACAACATAGGAACTGAGCAATCACCACAATTCCTGTACACACACCCCACACTATTTATAGTGTCATTTATGTCAGTTTTCAGTCCGTTTTTTGTACCATGTGGGTCAGCATCAACCAAAGTGAGTATGGGTATGTGGAGCTGGTCCCAGAGTTTTCGGATAAGAAGCCGGGTGTTAAGGTCAGGGACACCTTTTCCCTGGGAGAGACAACAAGATGACAGCTGTTACAGACATATACGGCCAGTTGATACAGCAGATTACTATGAGAAGCGGAGGATCTGTTCTTACCGTGATGAGAATGCAGGGGCCACATTTACTGCAGAAATCATCATCCAGACACCTCTGGAACGTGGCATCCTTCTCTATTATCAGAATAAACTTTGCCCGTGTATAAATGTCTCTGGGGTTAAGAATTTAAATCACAAAGGGAATTGTGTTAAAGAGACACACAGGAAGTTCAAATATATTAGAATGTAATACTAATACTACTTACCTGTCAATCAGCCTTTCTGATGCACCCACTAAACCTGTCCCTCACTGATTTCATATTATGAATGTCAGTGTCCTATAGACCCAGGGGGTAATAAGCAATAAGTAACCATTATATTTTAGAAATGTATAACAGCACAAGCTTACAAACATCACATTTAAACTACTGCAATATTAATAACACACTGCTGAGAAAGTACTTGTCCTTATCTATAGTTTTATATTATACAATACATTTGGAACCTCTGTCTCTCTTTAAATTAAAATGTTATCTAACACAAACAAATATATATATCCTTTGTTATCTTTAGCTATTTTGTCTGGTTCTTATTTTTGGCATGTGGCGATTAATCTTATCCTGCCAGTGGCTATATTTGGCAGTCACTCTCTAGGATAAATAACCAGCCTTATAATATCTGCAGCCGAGGAACTTAATGGAAAAGAATAACAAACGCAAAGTAATCCAGGAGACCACTGTTTGTCTTGGAGTTCCGTTTGCTTTTAATTTCACGCCCTGTTTAACTTGAGTACTTAAAGGATACTTGTGATTCCTTCCACATTAGATGGCACGAGGACTCCCTAAAAAAGCAAGCACACATATTTCATGGTTTGTTAAAGCATTACACCTGCTCCCAAATTATTTGAGGTCACAAGGAAATTGAATAACATGGATGTTATTCTTAACTCAGACATGGTTTAAACCTGGTACATTACCAACTCCTTCATCTGGATTTCTATTTAGGCTACAAATATTTTTTACATGTCGGCTTCATATTAAATATATATTATTTTCTTTAAATTTCTCTTTATTATGGAAGTGATTTGACTGCACAGATTGTCATACAACCATGTTGATTTTACATAGCCATATAAATACTTACATATATCCTTTTTTAAAAATTTTTTTAAAGAAAGTATTAAGTCCAAAAAAGGTGGTAGGTAGTGGAGAAGGGGGAAAGGAAGGCAAGAGGCAGGGAAGTATTAAGGGGTGGTTGCACAGGGTGCCCTGGGTCCAGGTGTTACACAATTTCTTAGTGCCACCTATTAAGTTATTGATACAAGTGATTCTCTAGCATGTAGGTCAGCTTTTCAGCAATGCCGTTTCTTCAAATTTATTTAGTATTTGGTGCCACGACAGGCCGGTGATTTCCATTTTATAATTTGTAGGGACCAACATGTGTGATAATGTGTGCCCACTCCACCTCAGCCCCATTGTCCTGGGTAGTTAGGGTATATAATTTGTAAGGACCACTTTGTGTGATAATGTGTGCCCACTCCCCCTCAGCCCCATTGTCCTGGGTAGTTAGGGTATATAATTTGTAAGGACCACTATGTGTGATAATGTGTGTCCAATTCCCCTCAGCCCCCTTGTCCTGGGTAGTTAGGGTATATAATTTGTAAGGACCACTATGTGTGATAATGTGTGTCCACTTCCCCTCAGCCCCCTTGTCCTGGGTAGTTAGGGTATATCATTTATAGGGACCACTGTGTGTGATAATGTGTGTCCACTTCCCCTCAGCCCCCTTGTCCTGGGTAGTTAGGGTATATCATTTATAGGGACCACTATGTGTGATAATGTGTGCCACTTCCCCTCAGCCCCCTTGTCCTGGGTAGTTAGGGTATATCATTTATAGGGACCACTATGTGTGATAATGTGTGCGCACTTCCCCTCAGCCCCCTTGTCCTGGGTAGTTAGGGTATATCATTTATAGGGACCACTATGTGTGATAATGTGTGCGCACTTCCCCTCAGCCCCCTTGTCCTGGGTAGTTAGGGTATATCATTTATAGGGACCACTATGTGTGATAATGTGTGCCCACTTCCCCTCAGCCCCATTGTCCTGGGTAGTTAGGGTATATAATTTGTAAGGACCACTTTGTGTGATAATGTGTGCCCACTTCCCCTCAGCCCCATTGTCCTGGGTAGTTAGGGTATATAATTTGTAAGGACCACTATGTGTGATAATGTGTGCGCACTTCCCCTCAGCCCCATTGTCCTGGGTAGTTAGGGTATATCATTTATAGGGACCACTATGTGTGATAATGTGTGCGCACTTCCCCTCAGCGCCATTGTCCTGGGTAGAGAGGATATGTACAGTGGATATAAAAAGTCTACACACCCCTGTTAAAATGTCAGGTTTCTGTGCTGTAAAAAAAAATTAGACAAAGATAAATCATTTCAGAACTTTTTCCACCTTTAATGTGACCTATAAACTGTACAACTCAATTGAAAAACAAACTGAAATCTTTTAGGTAGAGGGAAGATAAAATATAAAAATAAAATAATATGGTTGCATAAGTCTGCACACCCTTAAACTAATACTTTGTTGAAGCACCTTTTGATTTTATTACAGCACTCAGTCTTTTTGGGTATGAGTCTATCAGCATGGCACATTTTGACTTGGCAAGATTTGCCCACTCTTCTTTGCAAAAACACTCCAAATCTGTCAGATTGCGAGGGCATCTCCTGTGCACAGCCCTCTTCAGATCACCCCACAGATTTTCAATCGATTCAAGCTAGAAAGAAGCTGAAGGTTTTGTGCCAATATTGACTGGTATTTGGAACTGTTCATAATTCCCTCTATCTTAAGTAAGGCCCCAGTTCCAGCTGAAGAAAAACAGCCCCAAAGCATGATGCTGCCACCACCATGCGTCACTGTGGGTATGGTGTTCTTTTGGTGATGTGCAGTGTTGTTTTTGCGCCAAACATATCTTTTGGAATTATGGCCAAAAATATTAACCTTGGTTTCATCAGACCATAACACCTTTTCCCACAGATGTGTTTTTGCAAAATGTAGCCTGGCTTGGATGTTTTTTATCTTTGTAAGAAAAGGCTTTCGTCTTGCCACGCTACCCCATAGCCCAGACATATGAAGAATACGGGAGATTGTTGTCACATGTACCACACAGCCAGTACTTGCCAGATATTCCTGCAGCTCCTTTAATGTTGCTGTAGGCCTCTTGGTAGCTTACCAGACCAGTTTTCTTCTCGTCTTTTCATCATTTTTGGAGGGAGCTCCAGTTCTTGGTAATGTCACTGTTGTGCCATATTTTCTCCACTTGATGATGACTGCCTTCACTGTGTTCCATGGTATATCTAATGCCTTGGAAATTCTTTTGTACCTTTCTCTTGACTGATACCTTTTAACAATGAGATCCCTCTGATGCTTTGGAAGCTCTCTGTGGACCATGGCTTTTGCTGTGGGATGCGACTAAGAAAATTCCAGGAAAGACCAACTAGAGCAGCTGAACTTTATTTGAGGGTTAATCAGAGGCACTTTAAATGATGGCAGGTGTATGCTGACTCCTATTTAACATGATTTGGAATGTGATTGCTTAATTCTGAACACAGCTACATCCCCAGTTATAAGAGGGTGTGCAGACTTATGCAACCTCTTTATTTTTCTTTTTTTTCCCTCCACCTAAAAGATTTCAGTTTGTTTTTCAATTGAGTTGTACAGTTTATAGGTCACATTAAAGGTGGAAAAAGTTCTGAAATTAATTATCTTTGTCTCATTTTTTTACAGCCCAGAGACCTGACATTTTAACAGGGGTGTGTAGACTTTTTATATCCACTGTATATGTATAAAAATAGTAGTGTTATTTGAACTTGGCATGGTAGCAGGATCTTGAAAACACATTTCTGTCTAAAAAAAACAAACTACATTAAAGGTCAATTATGTAACACTAATTTACATATTTTAATAACATGTAAATGGAAATATCTTAAATTACAGGTAATCATTTGTTCTCTGTCATAACTTGAGACCTTTGTTGTGTCCCTGTAAGGCTTTGTGTGGTCACTTACCGTTGACTTTCCGCTGCAGTTCACTTTAGTCCCATCTTCTTCTGTGAACCACAAGTCTCCGGCAAGACATCCCTTGGATGTAGAGAGCTATGGGAGAGATGGGTCAGAATTTACTGAATACGGTGAGCTATGATATCTGCTAATGGGTTAACAGGTCCCGAGCTGCTCTTGGGCACACAGGAGTACATGTAGTTATGTGCCAGCAGATTCTGCAGCTGGTCATGAGTCCCAAATGTTCTAGGAAAGGAGGTAGATGGTAAGCTTCTCTGAACAGGTGGGTTTTCAGAGAATGTTTGAATATTTGAAGACTGGGAAGACTCTTACAGATAGAGGCAGTGAATCCCAAAGAACGGGACTGATCTTGAGAAGATCTGCAGGTGAGCCAAAAACCAGCTAACAGCAAAGTGGACGTCTGCTAGATTCTGTATACAAAGGAAGTGCCGAGCTCACATCTCAAGCAAACGCACATCACTGACAAGAGTTTGTGAGACAATCATGTTCATTTATAAAAAAAATCTGAATGCAATAAAGCTAAGGTATAGTTTAGCAATTCATTTTTTTGTACATGGACTAATAATGTTGTTGCTACTTTAATACAATCACATGAAGTTCTGTACTTATATTTATGGCGTGCTTTGTGAAGACAAGATAGCCCATCTAAACCTTTATTGTAATGGGATGTGAATAATGTATATATAAAAGGAAACAGTAACCTATAAACTTACAATGTGTAGGCTTATTCTTGGCATCTTCAGCATACAGGAAATGTCATTAATGATGCTATCAACAATGATCTGGGTTCCGTAAAGTTGTACATTATCGTAATAAATATCTCTGCAGAAGAAGGTGAAATGTAATTAGTGTGAGTTTGTGATAGACTAACAAGACGCCGGTTCTACAGATATGAGTAATTACACTTAACATGAGTTTCAATTTAACAGATACATTTTTATCATTATGGAGATTTAAAAAAAAACTTTATATGAATTATTTATTAACGTTGCATTGCTGGCATTTTCTTCCAACACTTCCATTGGGCCTTTAATTAATCACTGTGTTAAATCATTTATCCTAATAGGCTATGATTGTTTTTAAGTTTTGCGAATTCCACCTGTCTGTCTCACTAAAATCCCCTATAAGAGACAGACACAAGAACCTCCTTCAATATAATTCCACATTCTGAAGACAAATATATAACATACCTTTTTGTTGCATAAGTGTTAGTCTGCACCAATTTATATATCACAGACAGAATCTTAAGCATTAGAGCTGTGGGAAAAGACAAACACAATATATTTATACTATGTGAAAAATGATTGAATGTTTTTTTTATTGTGTATGCAGTGTTTGGGCCTGTATTAAGTCTGACTAAGAGCATAATTAATCAGAATAAGTCCTACCGCTAGTGTTTAATTAGAAAACAAAATCTGATTCCAGTCCAGGACCCTGGAGGGATCCATGATACTTTGGTGCAAGCATGTGAGTATATGAGGGCCATTTATGGATAGCTTTGGTTAGTTATTTAGTTCTGACTCTGGACTGGTAATGAGGAACAAGAATGGTGTCAATTTCAATGTTATCCTAATATCAAAAAAGGTTCTAGACATCTGCCTGTTCCCTCCTGCCCAATCCTTCCATCCACTGATACAAACACACACATCACCCTACTCTCAGGATGTGATCTAATAAACACAACATGTATTTTTTTTAATACAACTAATTAATTAATCCGCATATTGCAGATCGGAGGAGATCTTGAAAGGTTGAACTTGATGGACTGAAGGTCTTTTTTCAACCTTAAATACTATGTAACTATGTATTCCTCATAAAAAGTCTTCAAAAATACAGATTTACGACTTGATGCCAAGGGGTTGAGCCCCAACCTGAACACTCAACCCCAAATTACTTAATGACCCCAAAATTAAGGAGAAAATCCACAAGGCAATTGAGGAATACTTCATGGGGGAGAGCTACAGACGGCAGCACACAAAGCAGTCATCAGGGGAGTGTGTATCCAGCTAGGGGCAGCAGCAAAAAAAGCAGACCAAATCAGATCACAACACTAACTAAGAAAATCACATGAAACGATCGTAAAATGTAAATAAGAGCTAAATTCAGTGCTACGAAATTAAATGGTATCTATTCTAAAACGCACACAAGCTAAATTATGCTCAAAACGCCAACAAACCAGATGGTATGTTAGCCAAAAGACTTAAGGAACAAAGAGCAGACTCCTTTATTCCCAAAATAACTAACAAAAAGAATCACACCGTGTTTAAACCAGACCAAGTAGCAAAAGCATTCCAGCAGTTTTATCAAGAATTATATTCAGCCCCAAACCAATCAGGTACGCAAAAAAAAGGCTGAACCAAGGCTTATGGCTAAGCATCAGACATAAATTCATCCCCAAACAGCTGCCACCATATATAACCCGTCTCCTTCATGGCTTGGAGAGAGATAAATAAGAGAACAAGCCTACTAGAGGAAGGGCCATGGTTAACCCCATTATGGCTACCTCAGAAATAAAAACTGCCTATTAGGGTGGTGGATCAAACAACAACTCACGAGAGCAGCAGATTTACTAACAATGAACCAAAGGTGGTCCATCCCACAATTTATGTAACAGGTCCAACCACCACAAAAAGAATGGCTAAACCTAATGGCAATCAATAAGACAAAAAATATGATTACAAAAAATAATAATGGAGATAATAAAACACTCTTTGAACAATGCTGCATAAACAACCCGGGGGGGAAAAAAGAACATATTGATACTATATAAGCATCTAAATGATTTGGCCACTCCAGATAATTTGTACTATAGAGCCGCATGGGAAACAGAGCTACAAATAGTATTAGACGACAAACAATGAGGGAAAATAATCCAAGCAATCCAAGCAAAGACATAATCTCTAAATATAACATTAAAGAAAACTCACATACAACTATCATGAGATGGTATCTAACACCAACCAGAATTCACCAAGCAGGCAACACAAGACCCGATATGCACAAGACGGCGCGGGGATATAGGTAACCTCAAACACATGTAATGGGACTGCCCTATGATTAGACACACTTGGATAGTAACTTATGATGCACTGGATGAACTATGGAGCTTAAAGATCCCACAGAAACCAGAAGAAGCAATCTTAGGATTCCCCATTACAGGGATGTCCAAATCTGAACAGTTTCAAACCTACCAAATATTCCTCGGAACCAGATGCATAATCTCAAAATACTGGAAACTGACGACCCGCTGTTCCCAGCAGTATTGCAAAAAGTCAAGTTCATTCAATCCATGAGCACCCTATCAGCAGAGCTAGACGAGAAGTACAAACGCTGGGCCTCCTGCTGGGATATCTGGGGTCAATGTAAGACCCGGTCAATCTTACAGCATTTACCACAAGGCCTGAAACCCATTGCTGTCAGTGGGAAATGTACAACGTACCGTATTGGTCTGAATATAAGCCGCACCTTTTTTCTGATTTTTTAGCTTGCGAGTTATGGGTGCGGCTTATATTCGCGACCGTAAAAAAAATTATTGCCGATTTGCGAACTTTGCTTGTCACGTGTGCAGCGATTTACGGTTTTAGTGATTCTAACATCCTGTAAAGCCTGTAACCTGCAAAAAAAGCTACAGTGCTAATTAGAAAGCCTGTTTCTTGCAATGGCTGATCACTTTGAGAGTCTTTTTCTCTCCAATTTTACGGGTGCGGCTTATATTCGGACCAATACGGTATATTGACAGTAAACATGTAAAACTCTAAAACTGCAACGAGAAAGTAACAGGATATGTTATGTTTTGTAAGGGAACATTTACTCTGTGTAGAAAAGTTGAAACCTTTATTTTCTCCGCAACGCATTGTATTTATAGAATGCCAATTTTCTGAAACTTTGCTTTAAAAATGTTTAGTTTAAACGTAAGGAATTATTGCAATTTGCAGTCACATAGACAACCTACCTGTTTCATGTTTATTTAACACTTTTTGCAGTTACATAGTTAGATACAAGTTAAATGAACGCAACAACTAATTGCAGTTCAACCCTATCTTGGAAAACAGAAAAAGAGTAGGAGTAAGCAGACAGTATATAATGTATGTGTGAATGATGGGTCCATGTGTCATACAGTCTGGATCCAGATCACATCATGTATAAATACAGCAAATGTATGTACTTATGTCTATCTGTCTAATAAAAAGCTATTGGGAAAAAAAGTCCAGATTTCCCACCAAAAATGTGTTATATCTATGGCTTACACATCTGCTGATAGTGCTAATTTGGTACATATTTAACAAATAAGTGTCTTTTTCTTGAACTGCTTACCTCAGCAAACTACTAAAATAAATCGCCAGCTGTGGCTTTTTGGCATCTTAATAAACTGTTGTGAGGTTCGCATCTTAGTTAATTTACCCCACTGTGTTATGACAATACACAGATCAACTACAAATATATTGCCACACATTCATGACCTTACTGTCAACAGAGAACAGGTTCCTGACCTGAAGAGCTTACGTCTACATACTGCTGGAACGCGTGTATGACTTTACCAAAACTTGCAAGATCTATTGACTGTGGCTGAAATCTTTTCAAATACATGTTTGTCCTAATGCTGCCACAGCATGCAAACTAGCAATATAATATGGTTCTGTATACATTTGTATTGTAACAGATATAATATACTAGCAACTTGCCCGTCAAAAATGACGGGGCAATAAAATTTGAAGCCATGGAAATGCTGTTTGACACATAATTGAAACCCTTTTGTACTGTGAGGACCTTCGGCGCTCATTGCGAGGCTTGAATGATTTCTTAAATCAATTAATATACTTGAATTATTTATAATTGATATATGCAGCGAGCAATAGGCTGAAGAGCTAACAATCTGTTTGTATTTTGCGTCTGCATAGAATATACATTGTGAGTGTTAGTGCCCTGATTATAAAGTGTAATGAATGTTCCAAGTGCGCATCCTAAATCGGCTGCGTGCGCGAGGTAATGCTGATGGTGTATTGTGTAAAGCGGCATTGTATAGTCGTAATGTTATTAATGTGGTACGTTTCTCGTGAGCATTTTACGGCATTTGGAATAGTGTATGTTGTAGGTTGTAGTGTGATGTGTAAAGTACTACGCGTTTTGCAGTGTTTTGCGCGGTCCGGGGTCGTGTAGCCTCGTTTTAATTTTTTTCGGCGGCCATTTTTTTGTGTGTTTTTCAGAATTTTTGTCCGCTAATCACATACATTTTTGTGACTCAAATCTTTTTTTTTCTAAGTACCGCGTCTCGTTTTTTTTCTTCTAAGTCCTGCATCTCGTATTTTAACGGATATTTAACAGATATTTCTCCTCTCCTACGTCACAAAATCCAAGGTATCCTATATTGTTATATTCTAGTAAATTGCAGTTGATAAGGAATTTTAAAACAGGGACTGGACAATCACCTAGTTCAGGGGTGTCCAAGCTCGGTCCTGCTGGGTCGCACACAGGCCTGGATTTGAGGATAGCCCTGTTTCACCCAGGTGAGACTATAATTTCTTCAGTCACCCTAATTGATTCATCTGTGCACATAAAAGAAATCCATAAATCCAGGTCTGTGTGTGGCCCATCAGGACCGAACTTGGACACCCGTGACCTAGTTGCTAATAAAACATTTATCCAATCTGATCTACAAGAAGCTAAAGGAGTTTTTGCCAATGATGACACTTCCTAACACACCGGGAGGGTCTACAACCACTGATCACGAATGCAGTTGCAATTCTACAAGATTTTACAGCATTTTATTATACAAAGTATATTACAAAGTTGTTTATCTTTCTGTATACTAATCCATACTGTACAGTGCTGTTGCAGTAGTTCTTTAAATGCAGTTCAGTGCAAACAGCTCTCTCACCAAACTTCTGTGCCGATTTGGGGGAATCGCTCCTCACTTTTCGAGTGATACAATCCTTCATCATCTGCAGCCCGACTGTCTTACTAAACCTGTAATTACACAGAGTTATGACCAGTCAGGGCACACATGGCAAACCTGTTTTTATATAGAAAAAAGTTGTGTCTCTGCTAGACCTTGGAACATAATATGTTCGTGGAAGCTGCGTGTTTGAGAGTTGTGTTTGAATTTCTGGGGACAAGTGCTGGCGTTTGTTGATGCAAGCATCCTGCATCTGTCTTTAAGAGTGAAGGGGTGAAGTGTCAATTGAAATCAGATCCAATCATCTAACAAAGCCTCATTATCTCTAAATGTTCCCTGATCCCCCCCCCCCCCCTCACTCCAGTGACAGACTAAACAAACACAGCCTTGTGATCCAGGTATTAGGTAGTGATGTATAAAAGACAAAATGGATTCCTCTTTTCATAAAAATAATCTTCAAATGTTCACAAAAAAAAGTGCCCTTTTTCTTGGTCCTTAAAGCTTGAGTTTATATTTCTGAGTCCAATAGTTGGCAGGGATAATATTTACTCTATATTAGCCCAGCTGGATCGGTTGTCAAAAGTCAGGACAGGAGCTTGGTTCTTGGCCAGGCTTTCCAGGACCCCCTGGATAATGTTCTCAATTGCTGCAAGAACCTGAGAACTGAGATAAGGCATTAGTATTTTATTATTAACCTTTATTTGTAGTGCACCTACATTTTCTGTAGCGCTAAACAGGGTGAAGTCAAAAACAAATTTAATAAATTACAAAAAATGGAGGACCTGTTATTGAGTTTAAAGCTAAGCAAACAAAGAGCTTTCTGTAAAGCACTCAACAAGACTGAAAACTCACAAACTTACAGTCTAAGTGTATGGGTGAGTTATAGAAAGGTGAGGTACATTATATTGAGTATATTATGGCTGAAGGTGATGAGCTTAGAGATGAGCGTTGGATTATTCACCCACTAATAAGCAACGTGAGCTGGCTTAGACCGTCGCGCGACAGGTTAGTTTTACCCTACTGATTTGACGGAGGAGAATAGTCTAGTGGAGCAAGGTAAGGAGTTCCACAGAATAGGGGCAGCACGAGAAAAGTCCTGAAGGTGGGAGTGAGAGGAGGTGACAGGGGAGGATGATAGAAGAAGAAGGTCATTATCAGAGCGAAGAGGACGGTTGGGAAAGTATTTAGAGATAAGAGCATAGATATAAGATGGTGCATTATTATTGAGGGCTTTAAACGTTAAATTTTATTCTGGAAGCCGCCAGGAAGACAGTGGAGTGACTGACAGATAGGAGCTGCAGACACAAGGTGATGAGTAGGGTAGATGAGTCTGGCGGAGGTGTCAGTATTGACTAAAGTGGAGACAGACGGGGAGACTAGCAAGGAGAGAATTACAGTAGTCAAGGCGGGATATGATAAGAGAGTGTATTCGAATTTTGGTTGTGTCTTGTGAGAGAAAATGACGTATTCTGGAAATGTTTTTTAGGTGAAATGACAAGATTTAGTGAGGGATTGTATGTGAGGAATGAAAGAGATGGCGGGATCCAGTAGAACCCCAAGACAACAGGCCTGAGAAGTGAGCGTCATGATGGCATTGTCAATGGTGAGACAGATGTGAGGAATGGAAGTTGTGGAAGACGCTGGGAAGATTAGAAGTTCCGTCTTTGACATATTGCGTTTGAGTTGACGGGCAGACATCCAGGAGAATGTGCTAGAGAGGTCGTTGGCAACATGAGTTAGAAGAGAGCGGGATAGATCTGGCGCAGATTGGTAAATGTGGTCATCAGCATATAGATGGTATTGAAATCTAAAAGAGTTTATTAGGGTACCAAGCGAAAGGGTGTAGATGAAGAAAAGGAGGAGACCTAGGACAGAACCTTGAAGTACACCAATAGTCAGAGAGCGAGGAGATAAAGAGGAGCCAGGGAAGGATACACTAAATGTTTGATTATCTAGATATGATTTGAACAAAGAGAGGGCAGTGTCACAAATGCCAAGAGAGTGGGGAATCTGAAAGTGGAGAATGTATTGCTTGTAAGGACAAAATGATCTTACTTTAATGTCATTATCAATGCATATCATATATATAGGATCAAATCTGTGTGTTCTGAATGGGAAATTAACTTAAAAGGCCATTGGCGACCATATTTAAAATGGGCCCTTTTGAAGGACTAGACTTTATCATAGGCGAAATATACTAATAAAGTAAAAAATAAAAGATAAAAAAATAACAAGAGCATATTTTATAAATAGACTACAAGGGTCATTTAAAGGTCCACTGTAGTTTAGGAAAAACTCTGCATGTATTATAAAACTAACATGGCAGTTGTGTAAACCGTGCGCATAACACCATTTTAGAGAAAATCTTAATCTTAACACACTCTGCTTGTTGTCTAACCTCTGCACCTTCTGATACCTGCGGGTTTCTGCTCTGCTTTTTCTTCTTTTCACGAGTGATAGGTGGGATTTATTATCTCACTGGTGACTGAGTTAAGCTTTAAGAATTTGACACTTACCCCCCACATACTCAGACTGTAAATCCTGCTTTGCCTGCTCTGTACTTGCCCACTAATGCCCTGAACATGAAGCATTTCTGCAATATTAACCTCTATACACCAACAGAGGTTGTTATTTTTTTTTTCTCTAAAATTGTTTTATTCTCATGGTTTACATAGCTGCCAATATTATTAATTGGTAACATACCCAGAAACACATGAAGTTTTTCCTAAACCACAGTGGTCATTTAAACTGCTGATACAGACATCAAAGCTCTTTATTGCTCACTGACTCCATGTTGTCACTGGCAGCCATCTTGTCACCATTGTGTTAGTCGTTTTTAGGCAATGGAGGAAGAAAACTGTATTTCACAGTCTGGGAAGATTTTGTTGATTTAATTACTAATATACATTTTATTACAAACCTACATAATGTAAAAAAACAGACAGTTTAAAATAGCTATATCTTGCCTGGATACCACCTCCTGAACTTTGTCTGATGCACAGGACCGCTGCTCCTCATTTTGTCCCAGATTCTGCAACAAAGAAATCCGGTGTCGCTCTAAGCAGCGGAAAAAATCAGGATTGAGATAAGAGGCCATGTCTAGAAAATAGAAAAGGTCACGTTAGAAATAAAAACATTCTGTGATCTAAATTACATCTGGTTTTGTAACTCTCAGAATTATAATTGGCAATATCCTTATAATTACTTAGCGCCTGATATCTCAATGGGCAAAAGAGGGACACACATCTTTGAATTCAGATGCATACGTTATTTGGTATTATTTAGCAATTCACCAACAGTGGGTACAGCTACAGCAATGTGCCTATATATATATATATATATATATATATATATATATATATATATATATATATATATATTCTATCCACGGGCTACAGACGACCCGATGACTTACTGAAGATCTGTACTTAAGAATGGGCTCCCAAGGTTTTTGTTATTCGTTTTGATGTTGTGTCTGTTTGAATTGAAAGAAATATCACAATAGTTTCTGTATCTTATTATTACAGTACATGGATATTATTATTATTATTATTATTATTATAGTACTGGCAACTTGCCCATCAGAAATGACGGGAATAACATTTTAAGGCTGGGAATGCTGTACCTTTGGCACTCATCGTTGCAAGCCTCTACCCCCTCCCCTTTCCCCGTGTATTTTAGGGGCTGAGCGATGAGTGTTACTGCCTTGGGTTAAGTATTACTGACTTCCAGCTCTGTTTTACTGCCTTAAGCCTCGTTTTCGTCCTGTTACGTTTTTCAGGGGTTATTTTGTTTCTTGTTTAGGTGATTTTTGAGCGTGAAAGAACGCCAAGTATGCCTCAAATTCACTTGCAACCTCACTCACAGGCTCCCCCTGTACTGTGTGTGAGTGTGTAAGTTAATTTGAGGCATATTTGTGTTTTTCTCGTTGTCATTCCAGTTCTGTCGTTCGCGAGGCCGCAGTTGTATGTATGGGTTTCAGTCCTAAATCCTACGGAGCTTGCGATTCCATTTGCTTTCCTAAGTCCTACAGGGCTCACGATAAGTGCCTTTGGCGCTCATCGCAAGCCCTGCAATGAGCGCCTTAGGTGCTCATTGCAGCCTAAGTGCCACAGGCCTTGCAGTCACGTACGTCAACTGCTCACCTCGCTTTGCGAGGGCCGCAATATTCCTGAGCTTTACCAAGGTTGCGTATTGTATTATTATTATTATCACATAAAAGCCAGTATAGTAATATTAATATTATTCCTTAGGAATTCCAGTATCATCTCTATGCAGATGATACTCAAATCTACCTCTCTGCACCCGATCTATCCCCCTCTCTTTTAGCTCAAGTTTCCAACTGCCTCTCTAGCATATCCTCCTAGATGTCTACCCGTCAACTCAAACTCAACATGTCTAAGACTGAACTCCTAATCTTTCCACCCTCTACTATAGCTTCCATTCCTCAAATATCTCTCACTGTTGACAACACCATCATCACCCCTACCTCCCAGGCCCGTTGTCTTGGGGTTCTACTGGATCCCGCCCTCTCTTTTATTCCTCACATCCAATCGATAACTAAATCTTGTCAGTTTCACTTAAAAAACATCTCCAAAATTTGTCATTATCTTACACAAGACACAGCTAAAATTCTAATACACTCTCTCGTCATATCTCTACTACTGCAGCTCACTCCTTGCTGGCCTCCCCATCTCTCGTCTGTCTCCCCTCCAATCCATACTGAACGCCTCTGCTAGACTCATCTTCAATACCAAACGCTCAGTGTCTGCAGCTCCTCTCTGTCAGTCCCCCCACTGGCTTCCCATAGCTTCCCGAATCATGACCCTAACGTATAAAGCCCTCAACAACAGTGCACCCCCTTATATCTCTGCTTTTGTTTCAAAATACTCTCCCAACCGCCCCCTTCGTTCTGCTAACGACCTTCTTCTTTCCTCCTCTCTCATCACCTCCTCTCACTCCCGTCTTCAGGACTTTTCTCGTGCAGCCTTTATAATTACAACTGCACACCCCACAGCTTAATAACACTCCCACCCACACTCTACAGTACAACACACAGACCCCTCCAATTGACTAAACAAATTGCATTCACGTTGCCATTTTGTATTTGTCACCCTCTTGTATCACACCTAAACCCTTAGATTGTAAGTTTGCGAGTTTTCAATTGTGTGTCCGTGTCTTGGAAACAAGCACTATGTACATTTGATTATATGCTCAAAAACAGGGCCCTCCATTCTTTATAAGGTGTTAAGTTTGTTTTTTGCCATGTACAATACCACTGTACAGCGCTACGGAATATGTTGGCGCGATATAAATAAAGATAATAATAATAATAATAGGAATCCAGGTTGTATACAAATAAGACAAAAAGACGTTCTCAGGAACGTACCCGGGACCACATATTATATCACATATATAGTTGTGAGCGTACGAGTTGTTGCTAACGCTGCGGGCTCGCGTAGCGAGCCCGCGGCCCTCGCGAAGCGAGGGCCGCGGGCTCGCTACGCGAGTCGCGGCCCTCGCTGACTCGCGTAGCGAGCCGAGGCCCTCGCGAAGCGAGGGCACTGCCCGAGGGTCTCAGTTGCTGGCATGGAGCGCCGTAGGCGCTCCATGCCAGCACCTGAGGACCTCGCAAAGCGAGGGCCGCAGTTGCTGGCATGGAGCGCCGAAGGCGCTCCTTGCCAGCAACTGCGACCCTCGCAAACTTCACCTCGCAACCCAAACAGTACGACACACACATTACGACACTCGCAAACAACATACGACACACGTTCACACACATTACGGACTCGCAACACTCGGACGCAACTCGCGAACATTAGAAAATGTCAAACACAATACATACACACACCACATACATAAAAAACTTACCTACACCAAGAGGGAGCACCCAGCACCTCAAAAATACAACTTACACCTCGATTTTACTTCAAATAAAACAGTTTAGACACTAAAAAAAAAACGAAGCGAGAGAAAAAATGGCCGCCGAACAAAACGAAAACGAGGCTACAGCACTCTAAACTCGCAAAACACCACAAGAAACTCGCAAAACACCACAAAACACCTACGGATATTCCGATACAAACGTATAACACACATTACTCGCCATTTCTCGCCAATGCGGAAGTACACGACTACGCTAACGGTTTGGTCTCGCGCACGCACAGTGTTACACTGCACACATTCAGCACGCTTACACAGCAGATCCACACCACTAATGCTGCAGCAACATCAAAACACATTCACAGCTCTTCCACACAATGCTTTAAAATAGGTAAAGTATATTCATTTATTAATGTATTATATATTTCATTATTACACACTAAACAGCATTAGCTACCTTACAATTTCATTGCCGTCATTTTTTGACGGGCAATTCGCTAGTATATATATATATATGAGGAGTGAGGCAGCCGTGGGTGTGCAGTAATCCTGATGAATAATCAGACTATTGCAGTATATAGTGATACCTTTTTCATTGGACAAACATATTCATAATTATTATGGCAGGCTTTCAAGGCCTTCCTCTTCGTCAAGCCAGAAGCTATACTCAAAATTAGTAAAATATATAGATAGATGGTGTAAAGGTATCTACACACTGTTACTCTAAATAAATACACGGCTATATTGCATATTGTGTTGTATTTAGTAACAGTTAACAGAAATCTTAGGACTTCACAAGGATACCTCACATTGCTTAAATTGTTTGAATCATTTCACAAAATATGTGCAAATGTTAGAATAAAGTGATACTCATTCACTGTGCTTATAATTTCAGACATAGTGTTTTTTCAATCTGTATTGAACATTCAGAAGTGAAATCTGAGGAACCTCAACATGCCAATGATTTATAAAAGGACATCTGAAGAGTTGTTTGATATTGTTTTTTATTTTTTTTAAATGAAGTAAAATTTTGTAAAGTTTTTCCCTTCATTTATGATAAATATATGTACCATGTTCAATATACAACTAGTTTGTCAGCCCTTCGGTACAGGTGCTGCCACTGGTAGTGACTAGAGATAACATTAGCACACAGTGTCCCTTCTTGTCCCCTTTATGTGCCAAACATCCATTCTGTACCCTAAAAATGGCTGACCTTCTGACCGGGGTACCCTGACAGAAACCGCTCAAACACTGAGCCCGCACAGCCCAACTCCTCTAACAGGGGTGCTTAGTTATATAAAATAACATCATTTACCCATTTTTGTATTCTTAAGGAAGATATTTGAATCTGAGAGATATGTATTACCAATACATATAAATATCTAAAATTATGTAAGGTTTAAATTAAATAATAAAAAAATACTCATCTTTCTAAAAAATAAACACATTGACTCCCCCACTAGTACAATTGGTTTAATCCATTCAGCCATATCACGAGTGCACCACCAGAGAGCGCTGTGTGACAGATACTCATGTAATGGCGGCGGGCAATATTATGTAATCCGTTTATTACTCGCAATATGCCTCATTTAAACAGTAACATCTGTGTAAACCTCTTTATAGAAGTGTTAAAAATCTGAAAATGTATTATGTATTGCTAGTTTTTGTGAGTGTAGCTTTTATTTGAAAATCCAAAGTTTCAGTCGCCGAGGTTTTTTTATTTATTATTATTGATGTGAGAATTAATCTATCCATTTATTATTATTATTATTATTATTATTATTATTATGTGGTATTTCATCAGTTTATATGTTTTTGTATGAATATTCATCAATTTATATTTTGTGTGAGCAATCATCAATTTGTATGTTTGGGAAATGCCATCAATGGATTGGTATGTTGTGTGATTGTGTTATGTGAGAAATCATCAGTTTGTTATGTGAGAAATCATCAGTTTGTTATGTGAGAAATCATCAGTTTGTTTTGTGAGAAATCATCAGTTTGTGTTGTGTGAGAAATCATCAGTTTATGTTATGTGAGAAATCATCAGTTTGTATGTTTTGTGAGAAATCATCAGTTTGTTATGTGAGAAATCATCAGTTTGTTATGTGAGAAATCATCAATTTGTTTTGTGAGAAATCATCAGTTTGTATGTTTTGTGAAAAATCATCAGTTTGTTATGTGAGAAATCATCAGTTTGTTATGTGAGAAATCATCATTTTGTATGTTTTGTGAGAAATCATCAGTTTGTTATGTGAGAAATCATCAGTTTGTTATGTGAGAAATCATCAGTTTGTTTTGTGAGAAATCATCAGTTTATGTTATGTGAGAAATCATCAGTTTATGTTTTGTGAGAAATCAGTTTCTGTTATGTGAGAAATCATCAGTTTGTATGTTTTGTGAGAAATCATCAGTTTGTTATGTGAGAAATCATCAGTTTATGTTTTGTGAGAAAACATCAGTTTCTGTTATTTGAGAAATCAGTTTCTGTTATTTGAGAAATCAGTTTCTGTTAGGTGAGAAATCATCAGTTTGTATGTTTTGTGAGAAAACATAAGTTTGTTTTGTGAGAAATCATCAGTTTGTATGTTTTGTGAGAAAACATCAGTTTATGTTATGTGAGAAATCATCAGTTTGTATGTTTTGTGAGAAAACATCAGTTTATGTTATTTGAGAAATCAGTTTCTGTTATGTGAGAAATCATCAGTTTGTATGTTTTGTGAGAAATCATCAGTTTGTTATGTGAGAAATCATCAGTTTGTTTTGTGAGAAATCATCAGTTTATGTTATGTGAGAAATCATCAGTTTCTGTTTTGTGAGAAATCAGTTTCTGTTATGTGAGAAATCATCAGTTTGTATGTTTTGTGAGAAATCATCAGTTTATGTTATGTGAGAAATCATCAGTTTATGTTTTGTGAGAAAACATCAGTTTCTGTTATTTGAGAAATCAGTTTCTGTTAGGTGAGAAATCATCAGTTTGTATGTTTTGTGAGAAAACATAAGTTTGTTTTGTGAGAAATCATCAGTTTGTATGTTTTGTGAGAAAACATCAGTTTATGTTATGTGAGAAATCATCAGTTTGTATGTTTTGTGAGAAAACATCAGTTTGTTATGTGAGAAATCATCAGTTTATGTTTTGTGAGAAAACATCAGTTTATGTTATGTGGGAAATCATCAGTTTATGTTTTGTGAGAAAACATCAGTTTATGTTATTTGAGAAATCAGTTTCTGTTATGTGAGAAATCATCAGTTTGTATGTTTTGTGAGAAAACATCAGTTTGTTAAGTGAGAAATCATCAGTTTGTATGTTTTGTGAGAAATCAGTTTGTTATGTGAGAAATCATCAGTTTATGTTTTTGTGAGAAAACATCAGTTTATGTTATGTGAGAAATCATGAGTTTATGTTATGTGAGAAATCATCAGTTTGTTATGTGAGAAATCATCAGTTTGTGTTATGTGAGAAATCATCAGTTTATGTTATGTGAGAAATCATCAGTTTATGTTTTGTGAGAAATCATCAGTTTGTATGTTTTGTGAGAAAACATCAGTTTGTTATGTCAGAAATCATCAGTTTATGTTTTGTGAGAAATCATCAGTTTGTATGTTTTGTGAGAAAACATCAGTTTGTTATGTGAGAAATCATCAGTTTATGTTTTGTGAGAAAACATCAGTTTATGTTATGTGGGAAATCATCAGTTTATGTTTTGTGAGAAAACATCAGTTTATGTTATTTGAGAAATCAGTTTCTGTTATGTGAGAAATCATCAGTTTGTATGTTTTGTGAGAAAACATCAGTTTGTTAAGTGAGAAATCATCAGTTTGTATGTTTTGTGAGAAATCAGTTTGTTATGTGAGAAATCATCAGTTTATGTTTTTGTGAGAAAACATCAGTTTATGTTATGTGAGAAATCATGAGTTTATGTTATGTGAGAAATCATCAGTTTGTTATGTGAGAAATCATCAGTTTGTGTTATGTGAGAAATCATCAGTTTATGTTATGTGAGAAATCATCAGTTTATGTTTTGTGAGAAATCATCAGTTTGTATGTTTTGTGAGAAAACATCAGTTTGTTATGTCAGAAATCATCAGTTTATGTTTTGTGAGAAATCATCAATTTGTATGTTTTGTGAGAAAACATCAGTTTGTTATGTGAGAAATCATCAGTTTATGTTTTGTGAGAAAAAATCAGTTTATGTTATGTGAGAAATCATCAGTTTATGTTTTGTGAGAAATCATAAGTTTATGTTTTGTAAGAAAACATCAGTTTATGTTATTTGAGAAATCATCAGTTTGTATGTTTTGTGAGAAAACATCAATTTGTTAAGTGAGAAATCATCAATTTGTATGTTTTGTGAGAAAACATCAGTTTATGTTATGTGAGAAATCATCAGTTTATGTTTTGTGAGAAAACATCAGTTTATGTTATTTGAGAAATCAGTTTCTGTTATGTGAGAAATCATCAGTTTGTATGTTTTGTGAGAAAACATCAGTTTGTTAAGTGAGAAATCATCAGTTTGTATGTTTTGTGAGAAATCAGTTTGTTATGTGAGAAATCATCAGTTTATGTTTTTGTGAGAAAACATCAGTTTATGTTATGTGAGAAATCATCAGTTTATGTTTTTGTGAGAAAACATCAGTTTATGTTATGTGAGAAATCATGAGTTTATGTTATGTGAGAAATCATCAGTTTGTTATGTGAGAAATCATCAGTTTGTGTTATGTGAGAAATCATCAGTTTATGTTATGTGAGAAATCATCAGTTTATGTTTTGTGAGAAATCATCAGTTTGTATGTTTTGTGAGAAAACATCAGTTTGTTATGTCAGAAATCATCAGTTTATGTTTTGTGAGAAATCATCAGTTTGTATGTTTTGTGAGAAAACATCAGTTTGTTATGTGAGAAATCATCAGTTTATGTTTTGTGAGAAATCATAAGTTTATGTTTTGTAAGAAAACATCAGTTTATGTTATTTGAGAAATCATCAGTTTGTATGTTTTGTGAGAAAACATCAATTTGTTAAGTGAGAAATCATCAATTTGTATGTTTTGTGAGAAAACATCAGTTTATGTTATGTGAGAAATCATCAGTTTGTATGTTTTGTGAGAAAACATCAGTTTATGTTATGTGAGAAATCATCAGTTTGTGTTATGTGAGAAATCATCAGTTTATGTTTTGTGAGAAAACATCAGTTTATGTTTTGTGAGAAATCATCAGTTTGTATGTTTTGTGAGAAAACATCAGTTTATGTTATGTGAGAAATCATCAGTTTGTATGTTTTGTGAGAAAACATCAGTTTGTTATGTGAGAAATCATCAGTTTATGTTATGTGAGAAATCATCAGTTTATGTTTTGTGAGAAAACATCAGTTTATGTTTTGTAAGAAAACATCAGTTTATGTTATTTGAGAAATCATCAGTTTGTATGTTTTGTGAGAAAACATCAATTTGTTAAGTGAGAAATCATCAATTTGTATGTTTTGTGAGAAAACATCAGTTATGTGAGAAATCATCAGTTTGTATGTTTTGTGAGAAATCATCAGTTTATGTTATTTGAGAAATCATCAGTTTGTATGTTTTGTGAGAAAACATCAGTTTATGTTATTTGAGAAATCATCAGTTTGTATGTTTTGTGAGAAAACATCAATTTGTTAAGTGAGAAATCATCAATTTGTATGTTTTGTGAGAAAACTCCAGTTATGTGAGAAATCATCAGTTTGTATGTTTTGTGAGAAATCATCAGTTTATGTTATGTGAGAAATCATCAGTTTGTATGTTTTTGTGAGAAATCATCAATTTATGTTTTGTTCTAATTTATCAAATTTTATATTTTTATGTGATCATTCAGCAATTTATATTCCCGTATTGGTCCGAATATAAGCCGCACCTGTAAAATTCAAGGGGAAAAAATAGAAAAAAGGTAGTACTCGAATATAAGCCGCAACTTTAAAATTGGAGAGAAAAAGACTCCAAGTGATCAGCCATTGCAGGAAACAGGCTTTCTAATTAGTACTGTAACTTCTTTTGCAGGTAACAAGCCTTACAGGATGTTAGGATCACTAAAACCGTAAATCGCTATTCAATTGCTACAATACCGCAGTCTCAAGCACGCAAATCAGCACCCTTAACTCGCAATCGCACAAATCGGTAGTCATTTTACGTTCGCGTATAGAAGCTGCACACGTAACTCGCAAGCTCGCAAATCGGCAGTGAATTATTTTACGGTTGCAAATATAAGCCGCACCGGTAACTCGCAAAAAGGTGCGGCTTATATTCGGACCAATCCGGTATGTGAGAAATCATCAATTTATGTGAGAATTAATTCATTAATTTATGCGAGAATTAATTAATATGTATGTTATGTGCGAATTCATCAATTTGTATGTTATCTTATGAGAGTGTGAGAATTCAGCTAATTTTAGTAAATATAGGATGTGAGTATTGATCAGTTCCCATGGTAACATGAATTAGAGGGGTCTCATCTCACCTTGGTGGCCCACATCTTGTAGTAGTAGTATATATATAAATATATATAAATAATGGCTATTTTGTGTTGTAGGTATCACTAAGCTCCTATCTATGAATCCCCAGACATAGATATTACTACACGGATGTCACGGATTAGAAAACAGTGGAAAACAGGTGGGTTAAAAGTATTTTTGGAGAAAATCTGAATTCTATAGGATTCTATATGATTTTTGTTTCCTGCAGCATATGGTGTGAGGGAGGAGGGGAGAGGTGAGGAGGATTTGTTAGATGCAGCCCTTCCTCTTCACAAATGTAAATAACACAGGCAATTTAACTAAAGTATCATGGATGCTTCCAGGATCCAATCTGATTAAAAAGTACATTCATGAATTTTTCACTGCTAAACAATGCTTTTATTTAGACTCAAAGTTTTCAAACATATATTTCTGTCATTGCACGGTGTTGCATTAAAATGTAAAGTTATAAAATAAATGCACAGTTAAAATAGGCACATAAGTCAATACAATCCATACAACAGTCAATAAAAAGATATATAAGGGTAGACACATATACCGCACGGATTATTACTTAGGAGCCGGGTAGATTTTATAGTAGCCCTTCTGGATCTCTGTCATGGTGAAGGGGCTTGGGCACCTCAATGAAGCATGTAGGGTCACCCAAGATGGGCAGGTCATAGTAGAGAGGACAGACAAAGTGCAGTCCACTGGAGAAAACACTGGCAGCAGACAGTATCTTTGCCATGAAAACCTTCATGGATGAGCTAAACACAGATACAAGATGAGCCTGCTGTGCTGCGGTCCATAAGGTCATGGAGCGTCATACACATAATAAAATATAGGGGGATTTACAAAGCATCTCAACTGCATCTCTTGATTTCCTATGGGAGCCCACAGACCTTTTCTCGTCATTAACAGTGGGAAGATGTCTAGTAGTTTCTCCTCATAGTTATATGGCTGTTTGCATCTCCTGTGAGGCCTGAGACCGTACAGTAGAGGGGGCTGTAGGAATTACTAATAACACACCTAGTACCCTGCCCAGAGAATCACACAAGCTGCTCTTATCATGCACACTGCCCATAAGGATTCTGGGTAACAAGACGCACGTAGACATTGTGCAGAGAATGGCTACTGTAGTTTTACATGGGCTGTACAACACAATTGGTGAGGAAACATGACAGAAATATTAACATATATGTCGCTGAGAGTAATAAGAATAAGCATATGACTTTCAAATGCTGCCCTCTTAAAGTTTTTTTTTTTTTTCTATTTAATAGTTATTTAAAAGAGCACTTAAAGACACACTAAACATCTACGGTATATTATTTCTAGGCATTACAATACATTTTCTGTGTTAAAAATTACAAATAAAAAAATGGCAACTTTTAAAATGACAGATTTCAGGAAATCACATTCTTGGTCTTTCTAGCTTAGCATTGATTTCTGTGCAGAGTAAATGCGCTCCTCTAGATGGTGAGATGCCATGTGCACAGGTTACTCACCTGGTGCATCAGGTAGTAGTAGTACAAATGAAAATGACAGAGGGAGTGGTGAGGAAAGTGATTGACAGATTTCTTAGTCAAATAGTATTTATTTATCTTTATAGCGCACATATAACATTTCAGGAGCCGACTGTCTGGCCAGATTCTCCAGTCTCATCTCCAGCCCCCACATTTAGTCCCTATTGTTTGTGTTTTGGTCTGGTGGATGTCATTCTCATAATATGCTGTGCTCAGAAGACGTGGGTTTTTGGCTGATTTAAGGCTGGTTGCAGACAGTTTAATCTTACACAAGAGTTATTTTGAGAATAATAGATTCCACAGGAACGGCATTAAAAAGAGTACTTCCACCTCACGAAGAATGAAGAACGGTGCTTATAAACCTCTTGGGCTCTGGGCGGGGGTCTACCTCTTTAATACATTCAATGGCACATTTATGTAGCAAAATAGATTTAATAGTAGATATAAAACAATATGTTCTATCTACATAATAAGTTTTGATTTAATCTTCCTTCTGCAAATGACAGGCATGCTTGGATTTTTTCACTGGAAGGCTTTGCCACTTATGTGTAGGAATATCTGTAAGAAGACGCTGCAAAAGACTGAAGGCACACGAAGAATAGGAATGCAGAGATGCATAGAGGAGATTATTAAAGCAATGAACAAGAGCTTGAGGAAGCTCAGAGGGGCAGTGGCTGACAGATGTGCCGGGTGTGCTGCGGTACATACAACAGTCTGTAAGTCATGCTCTGTAGGCCTGTCTCATTATAATGAGCTCTGCCAATACTATTTTGGATCTTTCCCATTGATACTCTCCAGAATTTGATGAGCCACGTAAAGCAATTTATACTCCTATAGAAACACTACATGTATCTGAAAATGCCATTGTAATGCTCAAATATTTCACAACATAGAGGAATAATCAGAGTATTGCAGTATATAGTGATACATTTGTATTGGACAAACATGTCAATAAATATTTCTGGAAATTTGGAGTAGAAAATCAATTTTTAACTTATTTTTAGACATTCAAATGTACTTTTTATTTATATACAGTGGATATAAAAAGTCTACACACCCCTGTTAAAATGTCAGGTTTCTGTGCTGTAAACAAATGAGAAAAGATAAATCATTTCAGAACTTTTTCCACGTTTAATGTGACCTATAAACTGTACAACTCAATTGAATTTTTTTTAAATCTTTTAGGTGGAGGGAAGAAAAATAAAAAATAAAAATAACTGGGGATGTAGCTGTGTTCAGAATTAAGCAATCACATTCCAAATCGTGTTAAATAGGAGTCAGCATACACATGCCATCATTTAAAGTGCCTCGGATTAACCCCAAATAAAGTTCAGCTGCTCTAGTTGGTCTTTCCTGAAATTTTCTTAGCCGCATCCCACAGCAAAAGCCATGGTCCACAGAGAGCTTCCAAAGCATCAGAGGGATCTCATTGTTAAAAGGTATCAGTCAGGAGAAGGGTACAAACTAATTTCCAAGGCATTAGATATACCATGGAACACAGTGAAGACAGTCATCATCAAGTGGAGAAAATATGGCACAACAGTGACATTACCAAGAACTGGGGCTCCCTCCAAAATTGATGACAAGACGAGAAGAAAACTGGTCTGGTAAGCTACCAAGAGGCCTACAGCAACATTAAAGGAGCTGCAGGAATATCTGGCAAGTACTGGCTGTGTGGTACATGTGACAACAATCTCCCGTATTCTTCATATGTCTGGGCTATGGGGTAGAGTGGCAAGACGAAAGCCTTTTCTTACGAAGAAAAACATCCAAGCCAGGCTAAATTTTGCAAAAACACATTGAAGTCTCCCAAAAGCATGTGAAAAAGGTGTTATGGTCTGATGAAGCCAAGGTTGAACTTTTTGGCCATAATTCCAAAATATATGTTTGGAGCAAAAACAACACTGCACATCACCAAAAGAACACCATACCCACAGTGAAGCATGGTGGTGGCAGCATCATGCTTTACGGCTGTTTTTCTTCAGCTGGAACAGTTCCAAATACCAGTCAATATTGGCACAAAACCTTCAGGCTTCTGCTAGAAAGCTGAACATGAAGAGGAACTTCATCTTTCAGCATGACAACGACCCAAAGCATACATCCAAATCAACAAAGGAATGGCTTCACTAGAAGAAGATTAAAGTTTTGGAATGGCCCAGCCAGAGCCCAGACCTGAATCTGATTGAAAATCTGTGGGGTGATCTGAAGAGGGCTGTGCACAGGAGATGCCCTCGCAATCTGACAGAGCAAAGAAGAGTGGGCAGATCTTGCCAAGTCAAAATATGCCATGCTGATAGACTCATACCCAAAAAGACTGAGTGCTGTAATAAAATCAGAAGGTGCTTCAACAAAGTATTAGTTTAAGGGTGTGCAGACTTATGCAACCATATTATTTTATTTTTATATTTTTTCTTCCCTCTACCTAAAAGATTTCAGTTTGTTTTTCAATTGAGTTGTACAGTTTATAGGTCACATTAAAGGTGGAAATAGTTCTGAAATGATTTATCTTTGTCTCATTTTTTTAAAGCACAGAAACCTGACATTTTAACAGGGGGGTGTAGACTTTTTATATCCACTGTATATATGTATTTATGTACATAATGTTTCTGTCGTTTAGGTTGCAAATTTTTGGTAGGTTTAAATAATGACAGAAATTTTCCAAAAGACAAAGGTAATCAGAGGAAAGGATGTCCACTGGAGCATTACATTTGTAATATATAGGAGGATTATCCAGAATTTCCTCCACTAATGTATAAAGCAACATAAATCTCATGACCAGGAGCAGCTCGCACTCAGAACACTCTCCCCAAGAACAGCTCACTCTCCCTCAGAACACGCTCACCATGAACAGCTCACTCAGAACACTCTCCCCAAGAACAGCTCGCTCTCCCCAGGAACAGCTCGCTCTCCCTCAGAAAACGCTCCCCAAGAACAGCTTGCTCTCGCTCAGAACACTCTCCCCAGGAACAGCTCGCTCTCCCTCAGAAAACGCTCCCCAAGAACAGCTCACTCAGAACACTCTCCCCAAGAACAGCTCGCTCTCCCTCAGAAGACTCTCCCCAAGAACAGGTCGCTCTCACAGAACACTCTCCTCAAGAACAGCTCACTCTCTCTCAGAACACTCTCCCCAGGAACAGCTCACTCTCTCTCAGAACACTCTCCCCAGGAACAGCTCACTCTCCCTCAGAACACTCTCCCCAGGAACAGCTCACTCTCCCTCAGAACACTCTCCCCAAGAACAACTCACTCTCCCTCAGAACACTCTCCCCAAGAACAGCTCACTCTCCCTCAGAAAACTCTCCCCAAGAACAGCTCACTCTCACTCAGAACACTCGACAGAAACAGCTCGCTCTCACTCAGACCACTCTCCCCAAGAACAGCTTGCTCTCACTCAGAACACTCTCCCCAAGAACAGGTCGCTCTCACAGGACAGTCTCCCCAAGAACAGCTCACTTTCCCTCAGTACACTGTCCCCAAGAACCGCTCTCTCTCCCTCAAAACACTCTCCCCAAGAACAGCTCACTCTCCCTCAGAACACTCTCCCCAAGAACAGCTCGCTCTCCCTCAGAACACTCTCCCCAGGAACAGCTCGCAATCACTCAGAACACTCTCCCCAAGAACAGTTCGCTCTCTCTGAACACTCTCCACAGAAACAGCTCACTCAGAACACTCTCCCCAGGAACAGGTCACTCTCACAGAACACTCCCCAAAAACAGCTCACTTTCCCTCAGAACACTCTCCCCAAGAACCGCTCGCTCTCCCTCAAAACACTCTCCCCAAGAACTGCTCACTCCCACTCAGAACTCTCTACACAGGGACAGCTCGCTCTCCCTCAGATAACTCTCCCCAAGAAAAGCTCACTCCCACTCAGAACTCTCTACACACGGACAGCTCGCTCTCACTCAGAACACTCTCCCAAAGAACAGATCGCTGTCTCTCAGAACTCTCTCCACAGGAACAGCACGCTCTCACTCAGAACTCTCTTCACAGGAATAGCTCGCTCTCCCTCAGAACACTCTCCCCAAGAACAGCTCGCTCTCACTCAGAACACTCTCCCCAGGAACAGCTCGCTCTCACTCAGAACACTCTCCCCAAGAACAACTCACTTTCCCTCAGAACACTCTCCACAAGAACAGCTTGCTTTCACTCAGAACACTCTCCCCAAGAACACCTCGCTCTCACTCAGAACACTCTCCCCAAGAACAACTCACTTTCCCTCAGAACACTCTCCACAAGAACAGTTTGCTTTCACTCAGAACACTCTCCCCAAGAACAGCTCGCTCTCACTCAGAACACTCTCCCCAGGAACAGCTCACTTTCCCTCAGAACACTCTCCCAAGAACAGCTCACTCCCACTCAGAACCCTCTACACAGGGACAGCTCACTCTCCCTCAGAACACTCTCTCCAAGAACAGGTCGCTCTCACAGAACACCCTCTCCAGGAACAGCTCACTCTCCCTCAGAACTCTCTCCACAGGAACTGCTCGCACTTACTGAGAACACTCTCCCCAGGAACAGCTCACTCTCACTCAGAACACTCTCCCCAGGAACAGTTCACTCTCACTGAGAACACTCTCCCCAGGAACAGTTCGCTCTCTCTCAGAACACTCTCCACAGAAACAGCTCACTCAGAACACTCTCCACAGGAACAGCTCACTCCCACTGAGAACACTCTCACCAAGAACAGATCGCTGTGTCGCAGAACTCTCTCCACAGGAACAGCTCACTCTCACTCAGAACACAACACAGGAACAGCTCACTCAGAACACTCTCCCCAGGAACAGTTCACTCTCCCTCAGAAAACACTCTCCCCAAGAACAGAGTCAGAACACTCTCCCCAGGAACAGCTCACTTTCCCTCAGAACACTCTTCCCAAGAACAGCTCACTCTCTCTCAGAACACTCTCCCTCCAAGAACAGCTCATTCTCCCTCAGAACACTCTCCCCAGGAACAGCTCACTCTCACTCAGAACACTCTGCCCAGGAACAGCTCACTCTCCCTCAGAACACTCTGCCCAAGAACAGAGTCAGAACACTCTCCCCAGGAACAGTTCACTCTCCATCAGAACACTCTCCCCAAGAACAGCTTGCTCTCCCTCAGAACACGCTCCCCAAGAATAGCTTGCTCTCACTCAGAACACTCTCCACAGGAATATCTCACTCAGAACACTCTCCCCAGGAACAGCTTGCTCTCACTCAGAACATTCTCCCCAAGAACAGCTCACTCTCCCTCAGAACACGCTCCCCAAGAACAGCTCACTCTCACTCAGAACACTCTCCCCAGGAACAACTCACTCAGAACACTCTCCCCAGGAACAGCTCACTCTCCCTCAGAACACTCACCCCAGGAACAGCTCACTCTCACTCAGAACACTCTCCCCAAGAACAGCTCACTCTCCCTCAGAACACTCTCCCCAAGAAAAGCTCACTCCCACTCAGAACTCTCTCCACAGGAACAGCTCGCAATCACTCAGAACACTCTCTCCAGGAACAGATTGCTCTCCCTCAGAACACTCTCCCCAAGAACAGCTCGCTTTCCCTCAGAACACTCTCCCCAAGAACAGCTCACTCTCCCTCAGAACACTCTCTCCAAGAACAGCTCGCTCTCACTCAGAACACTCTCCCCAGGAACAGCTCACTCTCCCTCAGAACACTCACCCCAGGAACAGCTCACTCTCACTCAGAACACTCTCCCGAAGAACAGCTCACTCTCCCTCAGAACACTCTCCCCAAGAAAAGCTCACTCCCACTCAGAACTCTCTCCACAGGAACAGCTCGCAATCACTCAGAACACTCTCTCCAGGAACAGATTGCTCTCCCTCAGAACACTCTCCCCAAGAACAGCTCACTCTCCCTCAGAACACTCTCCCCAAGAACAGCTCGCTTTCCCTCAGAACACTCTCCCCAAGAACAGTTCACTCTCCCTCAGAACACTCTCCCCAAGAACAGCTCACTCCCACTCAGAACACTCTCCCCAAGAACAGCTCACTCTCCCTCAGAACACAACACAGGAACAGCTCACTCAGAACACTCTTCCCAGGAACAGCTCACTCTCCCTCAGAACACTCTCCCCAAGAACAGCTCACTCTCCCTCAGAACACAACACAGGAACAGCTCACTCAGAACACTCTCCCCAGGAACAGCTCACTCTCCCTCAGAACACTCTGCCCAGGAACAGTTCACTCTCCATCAGAACAAAAACAGCTTGCTCTCACTCAGAACACTCTCCACAGGAATATCTCACTCAGAACACTCTCCCCAGGAACAGCTCGCTCTCCCTCAGAACACGCTCCCCAAGAACAGCTCACTCTCACTCAGAACACTCTCCCCAGGAACAACTCACTCAGAACACTCAGCCCAGGAACAGCTCACTCTCACTCAGAACACTCTCCCCAGGAACAACTCACTCAGAACACTCTCCCTAGGAACAGCTCACTCTCCCTCAGAACACTCTCCCCAGGAACAGCTCGCTCTCACTCAGAACACTCTCCCGAAGAACAGCTCGCTCTCACTCAGAACACGCTCCCCAAGAACAGCTCACTCTCACTCAGAACACTCTCCCGAAGAACAACTCACTCAGAACACTCTCCCCAGGAACAGCTCACTCTCCCTCAGAACACTCTCCCCAGGAACAGCTCGCTCTCCCTTAGAACACTCTCCCCAGGAACAGCTTGCTCTCCCTCAGAACACTCTCCCCAAGAACAGCTCACTCTCCCTCAGAACACTCTCCCCAAGAACAGCTCACTCTCCCTCAGAACACTCTACCCAAGAACAGCTCACTCTCCCTCAGAACACTCTCCCCAGGAACAGTTCACTCTCACTCAGAACACTCTCACCAGGAACAGCTCACTCTCACTCCGAACACTCTCCCCAGGAACAGGCTCCCCAGAAACAGCTCACTCTCCCTCAGAACACTCTCCCCAGGAACAGCTCACTCTCACTCAGAACACTCTCCCCAGGAACAGCTCACTCTCACTCAGAACACTCTCCCCAGGAACAGTTCACTCTCACTCAGAACACTCTCCCCAGGAACAGCTCACTCTCCCTCAGAACACTCTCCCCAGGAACAGCTCACTCTCCCTCAGAACACTCTCCCCAAGAACAGCTCACTCTCCCTCAGAACACTCTACCCAAGAACAGCTCACTCTCCCTCAGAACACTCTCCCCAGGAACAGTTCACTCTCACTCAGAACACTCTCACCAGGAACAGCTCACTCTCACTCCGAACACTCTCCCCAGGAACAGCTCACTCTCACTCAGAACACTCTCCCCAGGAACAGTTCACTCTCACTCAGAACACTCTCCCCAGGAACAGCTCACTCTCCCTCAGAACACTCTTCACAAGAACAGCTCACTCTCCCTCAGAACACTCTACCCAAGAACAGCTCACTCTCCCTCAGAACACTCTCCCCAAGAAAGGTTTACTCTCCCTCAGAACACTCTCCCCAAGAACAGCTCACTCTCCCTCAGAACACTCTCCCCAGGAACAGCTCACTCTCCCTCAGAACACTCTCCGAAAGAACAGTCAGAACACTCTCCCCAGGAACAGCTCACTTTCCCTCAAAACACTCTTCCCAAGAACAGCTCACTTTCCCTCAGAACACTCTCCCCAAGAACAGCTCACTCCCACTCAGAACTCTCTACACAGGGACAGCTCACTCTCCCTCAGAACACTCTCTCCAAGAACAGGTCGCTCTCACAGAACACTCTCCACAGGAAATGCTTGCACTTACTGAGAAAACTCTCCCCAAGAACAGCTAGCTATAAATGAAAACACTCTCCCCAGGAAACAGCTCGCTCTCAAACAGAACACTCTCCCCAAGAACAGTTCGCTCTCAAACAGAACAGTCTCCCCAAGAACAGCTCGCTATCACTCCCCCCCAAGAACAGCTCACACTCACTCAGAATACTCTCCCAAAGAACAGCTCACTCTCATTCAGAACACTCTCCCCAGGAATAGCTTGTTCTCACTCAAAACACTCTCCCCAGGTACAGGTCACCTTCACTCAGAACACTCTCCCAAAGAACAGCTTGCTCTCACTCAGAACACTCTCCCAAAGAACAGCTTGCTCTCACTCAGAACACTCTCCCAAAGAACAGCTCGCTCTCACTCAGAACACTCTCCCAAAGAACAGCTCGCTCTCGCTCTCACTCTCACCCAGTACACTGTACCCAGGAGCAGCTCTCTCAGAACACTCTACCCAAGAACAGCTCTCTCTCACTCTACCTAAGAACAGCTCGCTCCCACTCACAACACTCCCCCTGACAACAGCTCATTCGCACTTAGAACACTCTACCCAAGAACAGCTCGCTCTCACTCAGAACACTCTCCACAGTAACAGATTGCTCTTACTCAGAACAGTCTACCCAGGAACAGCTCGCTCTCACTCAGAACAGTCTCACCAGGAACAGCTCACTCAGAACACTCTCACTAGGAACAGCTCTCCCGAGGAACAGTTCGCTGTCACTCAGGACAGTCTCTCCAGGAACAGCTCACTCAGAACACTCTCCGCAGGAACAGCTCGCTTTCACTCAGAACAGTCTCCCCAGGAACAGCTCGCTCTCACTCAGAACACTCTCAACAGGAACAGCTCGCTGTCACTCAAAACAGTCTACCCAGGAACAGCTCTCTCTCACTCAGAACACTCTCCGCAGGAACAGCTCGCTCTCACTCAGAACAGTCTCCCCAGGAACAGCTTGCTCTCACTCAGAACAGCTTGCTCTCACTCAGAACAGTCTCCCCAGGAACAGCTCGCTCTCACTCAGAACAGTCTCCCCAGGGACAGCTCGCTCTCACTCAGAACAGTCTCCCCAGGAACAGCTCGCTCTCACTCAGAACAGCTCTCTCACTCAGAACAGTCTCCCCAGGGACAGCTCACTCTCACTCAGAACAGTCTCCCCAGGAACAGCTCACTCTCACTCAGAACAGTCTCCCCAGGAACAGCTCTCTCTCACTCAGAACACTCTCCGCAGGAACAGCTCGCTCTCACTCAGAACAGTCTCCCCAGGAACAGCTTGCTCTCACTCAGAACAGCTTGCTCTCACTCAGAACAGTCTCCCCAGGAACAGCTCGCTCTCACTCAGAACAGTCTCCCCAGGGACAGCTCACTCTCACTCAGAACAGTCTCCCCAGGAACAGCTCGCTCTCACTCAGAACAGCTCTCTCACTCAGAACTGTCTCCCCAGGGGCAGCTCACTCTCAGAACAGTCTCCCCAGGAACAGCTCACTCTCACTCAGAACAGTCTCCCCAGGAACAGCTCGCTCTCACTCAGAACAGTCTCCCCAGGAACAGCTCGCTCTCACTCAGAACAGCTCTCTCTCTCACTCAGAACAGTCTCCCCAGGAACAGCTCGCTCTCACTCAGAACAGTCTCCCCAGGAACAGCTCTCTCTCACTCAGAACAGTCTCCCCAGGAACAGCTCGCTCTCACTCAGAACAGTCTCCCCAGGAACAGCTTGCTCTCACTCAGAACAGCTCGCTCTCACTCAGAACAGTCTCCCCAGGGACAGCTCACTCTCACTCAGAACAGTCTCCCCAGGAACAGCTCACTCTCACTCAGAACAGTCTCCCCAGGAACAGCTCGCTCTCACTCAGAACAGTCTCCCCAGGAACAGCTTGCTCTCACTCAGAACAGTCTCCCCAGGAACAGCTCACTCTCACTCAGAACAGTCTCTCCAGGGACAGCTCGCTCTCACTCAGAACAGTCTCCCCAGGGACAGCTCACTTTCACTCAGAACACTCTCTCCAGGAACAGCTCGCTCTCACTCAGAACAGCTCGCTCTCACTCAGAACAGTCTCCCCAGGAACAGCTCGCTCTCACTCAGAACAGTCTCCCCAGGAACAGCTCGCTCTCACTCAGAACAGTCTCCCCAGGAACAGCTCACTATCACTCAGAACACTCTCCCCAGGAACAGCTCGCTCTCACTCAGAACAGTCTCCCCAGGAACAGCTCGCTCTCACTCAGAACAGTCTCCCCATGGACAGCTCACTTTCACTCAGAACAGTCTCCTCAGGGACAGCTCACTTTCACTCAGAACACTCTCCCCAGGAACAGCTCGCTCTCACTCAGAACAGTCTCCCCAGGGACAGCTCACTTTCACTCAGAACACTCTCTCCAGGAACAGCTCGCTCTCACTCAGAACAGCTAGCTCTCACTCAGAACACTCTCTCCAGGAACAGCTCGCTCTCACTCAGAACAGCTCGCTCTCACTCAGAACAGTCTCCCCAGGAACAGCTCGCTCTCACTCAGAACAGTCTCCCCAGGAACAGCTCGCTCTCACTCAGAACAGTCTCCCCAGGAACAGCTCACTCTCACTCAGAACAGTCTCCCCAGGGACAGCTCGCTCTGACTCAGAACAGTCTCCCCAGGAACAGCTCGCTCTCACTCAGAACAGTCTCCCCATGGACAGCTCACTGTCACTCAGAACAGTCTCCTCAGGGACAGCTCACTTTCACTCAGAACACTCTCCCCAGGAACAGCTCGCTCTCACTCAGAACAGTCTCCCCAGGGACAGCTCACTTTCACTCAAAACACTCTTCCCAAGAACAGCTCACTCCCACTCAGAACTCTCTACACAGGGACAGCTCACTCTCCCTCAGAACACTCTCCCCAGGAACAGCTCACTTTCCCTCAAAACACTCTTCCCAGGAACAGCTCTCTCTCACTCAGAACACTCTCCGCAGGAACAGCTCGCTCTCACTCAGAACAGTCTCCCCAGGAACAGCTTGCTCTCACTCAGAACAGCTTGCTCTCACTCAGAACAGTCTCCCCAGGAACAGCTCGCTCTCACTCAGAACAGTCTCCCCAGGGACAGCTCACTCTCACTCAGAACAGTCTCCCCAGGAACAGCTCGCTCTCACTCAGAACAGCTCTCTCACTCAGAACAGTCTCCCCAGGGGCAGCTCACTCTCAGAACAGTCTCCCCAGGAACAGCTCACTCTCACTCAGAACAGTCTCCCCAGGAACAGCTCGCTCTCACTCAGAACAGTCTCCCCAGGAACAGCTCGCTCTCACTCAGAACAGCTCTCTCTCTCACTCAGAACAGTCTCCCCAGGAACAGCTCGCTCTCACTCAGAACAGTCTCCCCAGGAACAGCTCTCTCTCACTCAGAACAGTCTCCCCAGGAACAGCTCGCTCTCACTCAGAACAGTCTCCCCAGGAACAGCTTTCTCTCACTCAGAACAGCTCGCTCTCACTCAGAACAGTCTCCCCAGGGACAGCTCACTCTCACTCAGAACAGTCTCCCCAGGAACAGCTCACTCTCACTCAGAACAGTCTCCCCAGGAACAGCTCGCTCTCACTCAGAACAGTCTCCCCAGGAACAGCTCGCTCTCACTCAGAACAGTCTCCCCAGGAACAGCTCACTCTCACTCAGAACAGTCTCCCCAGGGACAGCTCGCTCTCACTCAGAACAGTCTCCCCAGGGACAGCTCACTTTCACTCAGAACACTCTCTCCAGGAACAGCTCGCTCTCACTCAGAACAGCTCGCTCTCACTCAGAACAGTCTCCCCAGGAACAGCTCGCTCTCACTCAGAACAGTCTCCCCAGGAACAGCTCGCTCTCACTCAGAACAGTCTCCCCAGGAACAGCTCACTCTCACTCAGAACAGTCTCCCCAGGGACAGCTCGCTCTGACTCAGAACAGTCTCCCCAGGAACAGCTCGCTCTCACTCAGAACAGTCTCCCCATGGACAGCTCACTTTCACTCAGAACAGTCTCCTCAGGGACAGCTCACTTTCACTCAGAACACTCTCCCCAGGAACAGCTCGCTCTCACTCAGAACAGTCTCCCCAGGGACAGCTCACTTTCACTCAGAACACTCTCTCCAGGAACAGCTCGCTCTCACTCAGAACAGCTAGCTCTCACTCAGAACACTCTCTCCAGGAACAGCTCGCTCTCACTCAGAACAGTCTCCCCAGGAACAGCTCGCTCTCACTCAGAACAGTCTCCCCAGGAACAGCTCGCTCTCACTCAGAACAGTCTCCCCAGGAACAGCTCACTCTCACTCAGAACAGTCTCCCCAGGGACAGCTCGCTCTGACTCAGAACAGTCTCCCCAGGAACAGCTCGCTCTCACTCAGAACAGTCTCCCCATGGACAGCTCACTTTCACTCAGAACAGTCTCCTCAGGGACAGCTCACTTTCACTCAGAACACTCTCCCCAGGAACAGCTCGCTCTCACTCAGAACAGTCTCCCCAGGGACAGCTCACTTTCACTCAGAACACTCTCTCCAGGAACAGCTCGCTCTTACTCAGAACAGCTAGCTCTCACTCAGAACAGCTCGCTCTCACTCAGAACAGTCTCCCCAGGAACAGCTCGCTCTCACTCAGAACACTCTCCCCAGGAACAGCTCGCTCTCACTCAGAACACTCTCCCCAGGGACAGCTCACTCTCCCTCAGAACACTCTCCCCAGGAACAGCTCACTTTCCCTCAAAACACTCTTCCCAAGAACAGCTCACTCCCACTCAGAACTCTCTACACAGGGACAGCTCACTCTCCCTCAGAACACTCTCTCCAAGAACAGGTCGCTCTCACAGAACACTCTCCACAGGAAATGCTTGCACTTACTGAGAAAACTCTCCCCAAGAACAGCTACCTATAAATGAAAACACTCTCCCCAGGAAACAGCTCGCTCTCAAACAGAACACTCTCCCCAAGAACAGTTCGCTCTCAAACAGAACAGTCTCCCCAAGAACAGCTCGCTATCACTCCCCCCCAAGAACAGCTCACACTCACTCAGAATACTCTCCCCATGAATAGCTTGTTCTCACTCAGAACACTCTCCCCAGGTACAGGTCACCTTCACTCAGAACACTCTCCCAAAGAACAGCTTGCTCTCACTCAGAACACTCTCCCAAAGAACAGCTTGCTCTCACTCAGAACACTCTCCCAAAGAACAGCTCGCTCTCACTCAGAACACTCTCCCAAAGAACAGCTCGCTCTCGCTCTCACTCTCACCCAGTACACTGTAGCCAGGAGCAGCTCTCTCAGAACACTCTACCCAAGAACAGCTCTCTCTCACTCTACCTAAGAACAGCTCGCTCCCACTCACAACACTCCCCCTGACAACAGCTCATTCGCACTTAGAACACTCTACCCAAGAACAGCTCGCTCTCACTCAGAACACTCTCCACAGTAACAGATTGCTCTTACTCAGAACAGTCTACCCAGGAACAGCTCGCTCTCACTCAGAACAGTCTCACCAGGAACAGCTCACTCAGAACACTCTCACTAGGAACAGCTCTCCCGAGGAACAGTTCGCTGTCACTCAGGACAGTCTCTCCAGGAACAGCTCACTCAGAACACTCTCCGCAGGAACAGCTCGCTTTCACTCAGAACAGTCTCCCCAGGAACAGCTCGCTCTCTCTCAGAACACTCTCCACAGAAACAGTTCGCTGTCACTCAAAACAGTCTACCCAGGAACAGCTCTCTCTCACTCAGAACACTCTCCGCAGGAACAGCTCGCTCTCACTCATAACAGTCTCCCCAGGAACAGCTTGCTCTCACTCAGAACAGCTTGCTCTCACTCAGAACAGTCTCCCCAGGAACAGCTCGCTCTCACTCAGAACAGTCTCCCCAGGGACAGCTCACTCTCACTCAGAACAGTCTCCCCAGGAACAGCTTGCTCTCACTCAGAACAGCTCTCTCACTCAGAACAGTCTCCCCAGGGACAGCTCACTCTCACTCAGAACAGTCTCCCCAGGAACAGCTCACTCTCACTCAGAACAGTCTCCCCAGGAACAGCTCGCTCTCACTCAGAACAGTCTCCCCAGGAACAGCTCGCTCTCACTCAGAACAGCTCTCTCTCTCACTCAGAACAGTCTCCCCAGGAACAGCTCGCTCTCACTCAGAACAGTCTCCCCAGGAACAGCTCTCTCTCACTCAGAACAGTCTCCCCAGGAACAGCTCGCTCTCACTCAGAACAGTCTCCCCAGGAACAGCTTGCTCTCACTCAGAACAGCTCGCTCTCACTCAGAACAGTCTCCCCAGGGACAGCTCACTCTCACTCAGAACAGTCTCCCCAGGAACAGCTCACTCTCACTCAGAACAGTCTCCCCAGGAACAGCTCGCTCTCACTCAGAACAGTCTCCCCAGGAACAGCTTGCTCTCACTCAGAACAGTCTCCCCAGGAACAGCTCACTCTCACTCAGAACAGTCTCTCCAGGGACAGCTCGCTCTCACTCAGAACAGTCTCCCCAGGGACAGCTCACTTTCACTCAGAACACTCTCTCCAGGAACAGCTCGCTCTCACTCAGAACAGCTCGCTCTCACTCAGAACAGTCTCCCCAGGGACAGCTCACTTTCACTCAGAACACTCTCCCCAGGAACAGCTCGCTCTCACTCAGAACACTCTCCCCAGTGACAGCTCACTCTCACTCAGGACACTCTCCCCAGGGACAGCTCGCTCTCACTCAGAACAGTCTCCCCAGGAACAGCTCGCTCTCACTCAGAACACTCTCCCCAGGGACAGCTCACTCTCACTCAGAACAGCTCACTCTCACTCAGAACAGTCTCCCCAGGAACAGCTCGCTCTCACTCAGAACACTCTCTCCAGGAACAGCTCGCTCTCACTCAGAACAGCTCACTCTCACTCAGAACAGTCTCCCCAGGAACAGCTCGCTCTCACTCAGAACAGTCTCCCCAGGAACAGCTCGCTCTCACTCAGAACAGTCTCCCCAGGAACAGCTCACTCTCACTCAGAACAGTCTCCCCAGGGACAGCTCGCTCTGACTCAGAACAGTCTCCCCAGGAACAGCTCGCTCTCACTCAGAACAGTCTCCCCATGGACAGCTCACTTTCACTCAGAACAGTCTCCTCAGGGACAGCTCACTTTCACTCAGAACACTCTCCCCAGGAACAGCTCGCTCTCACTCAGAACAGTCTGCCCAGGGACAGCTCACTTTCACTCAGAACACTCTCTCCAGGAACAGCTAGCTCTCACTCAGAACAGCTCGCTCTCACTCAGAACAGTCTCCCCAGGAACAGCTCGCTCTCACTCAGAACACTCTCCCCAGGAACAGCTCGCTCTCACTCAGAACACTCTCCCCAGGGACAGCTCACTCTCACTCAGGACACTCTCCCCAGGGACAGCTCGCTCTCACTCAGAACAGTCTCCCCAGGAACAGCTCGCTCTCACTCAGAACACTCTCCCCAGGGACAGCTCACTCTCACTCAGAACACTCTCCCCAGGGACAGCTCACTCTCACTCAGGACACTCTCCCCAGGGACAGCTCGCTCTCACTCAGAACACTCTCCCCAGGGACAGCTCACTCTCACTCAGGACACTCTCCCCAGGGACAGCTCGCTCTCACTCAGAACACTCTCCCCAGGGACAGCTCACTCTCACTCAGGACACTCTCCCCAGGGACAGCTCGCTCTCACTCAGAACACTCTCCCCAGGGACAGCTCACTCTCACTCAGGACACTCTCCCCAGGGACAGCTCGCTCTCACTCAGAACACTCTCCCCAGGGACAGCTCACTCTCACTCAGGACACTCTCCCCAGGGACAGCTCGCTCTCACTCAGAACACTCTCCCCAGGGACAGCTCACTCTCACTCAGGACACTCTCCCCAGGGACAGCTCGCTCTCACTCAGAACACTCTCCCCAGGGACAGCTCACTCTCACTCAGGACACTCTCCCCAGGGACAGCTCGCTCTCACTCAGAACACTCTCCCCAGGGACAGCTCGCTCTCACTCAGAACACTCTCCCCAGGGACAGCTCGCTCTCACTCAGGACACTCTCCCCAGGGACAGCTCACTCTCACTCAGTCTCTCCGTGATCCCAATTTATTCTGAAGGAATACAGATATATATTTCATGATATGTAGGACATAATCCAACTAGAACAATATAACAAATACGTTTGATGCTATAGAAAGTCTTTAGGTCTTTAAATCCATTTGAATTCTGGTCAGTCTACACACAATTATTATTATCTTGTGCATGTTTTTTTCCATGTTTAACACCTTCTCCTATAACTTGCTCCCAGTGAGATGTCAGCGTCCCTTTTCAATCGTGTTCATGCAAATGGAATTTAAAGGTACCTGTCAGGAGGAGATTACGGAGCATTTCCCAATAATGCCCAATTTATGGCTCCCGTCCTGGGTAAGGAGGTAAAACTCTGCATATGCTACGCTGCCAAAACCATTTTCTACTTGCTGGTAAAATCTTTTTTGGCAGAATATTGAAATACCATTCAAGATGTATTCTCTGGGATTTATTACAAGGAGACCCAAAATAGACTTTTTTTGCATGATATAGCTCAAATATTTACTGCGCAGATTAGAGGAAGGACGGTTCACAGATGTGCAGGTTTACACATTTATAACCCTTAAATCCATTATAAATTATATATATATATATATTTATATTTATTTATTTATTTATTTAATGCTACACCTTTCATCATTGACTCGTTATAAAGCTGTTTTTGCGCGATATAACCTGATTAACTCTGATTCGTTGTTGGGAAGTGTCGTCTGGTAGGAGGAAAGGTCCTATTTAAATGTATGTACATACAAATATAAAGTTTGTATTTCTGTGTACATACAGTATATGTGTCTTATATACATGCACACACAGTAAGTTATGGCTCTTCTGTGTCCTTATCTAAAGCCTGATCTACAGACTCACATACTGACCTATCAAGACATTATTTACAATTCTTGTCTGTGTTCCTCTAATGTCTACTCAGTGAAAAATGTTTTTACTTCTTTGCATATTTTTAGCAGTATTGATTTTGACTTGATAAAGAGAGGTGCATATATCGAAAGCTCATCATAATAATTATGAATATGCTTGTCCAATAAAAAAGTTATCACTATATACTGCAATACTCAGATTATTCATCTGGATTACTGGACAATCACGTCTGCCTCGCTCTTCATACACACACACATATATATATATATACAATAAATCCACTGTTATCCGGCACCCATGGGGTCTAAATGACCCTTAAACTCCCCAAAACCCCTCACAATGCCTTTAAAAAGGCATTAGCACCTAACTGGGCCATTTAGGGCCCAAAAGACAATTAGAAAAAAAGTTAGCATTTTTTTTTTGCAGTCTCAAACTGCCGGTTATGCTCAGAGTTTTTTGAAAATGGGGAATTGATGCCGGTGCCGGTTGCTTGAGAGTCCCAGTTATACAGTATGTTCTGTTGAAGAACTAGACCTGATAATGGGCACCATGTTTTAGAAACAAAAAAAACTAAAATATACCTTATTAACTATGACATTCTTTACTTGGGGGCAGCCATTTTTGTTTTGTGTTGAGTGGACATTGGACACAGGTAAGATTTCCTTCTTCCAGTGAAAGAGCTTCCAGACACAATTACTGTAAGTTGTATTCCTCAATGCCACTATCCACTAGGACTGAGGTTAAGCCCCTTTGTGTACTATGTCCATTCATCGGCTCTAAAATGTAAGCTCCTGGGACCAGGACCTCAACGCCTTTTGTACTAAAACGTCTAATTTCACTCTTATCTAACATATGTACTTTTCCCTGCATGCAGTGTGACTTGTAAATAAACAATAATAAAAAGAAATCCTAAAAATGAATGCATGCCAGATAATGGTAATATTAGGGCAGTTTGTCACCCCCAGAATCCTTTGCAGTGTGCGTGTTGATTGAGCTCACTCAAAGCCTATTTGCATTGTCAGACCTGGGGCCATGCTAACTGCTGAGGTGTCTGTCTCCTGGGGGGTGCATTACTCCATTAAGGTATTAGTGCTGGGCCTATCAGCAGACAATAAACCATTATCTGGAGGGGGCTGATGCCTGGCCTGATAGCAAGAAGAATTAACTACTTCATTACCAGTGACTGTCACCCCACTTACCAAAGCAATGAGCAATATGAAATCTAGAAAACTTACATATACTACATGAGAAGGCAGATAAGGCCTCCTCTTCTGATACCAAATTAAATAAAGGGGTGCTTTAAGTGCAGCCATATAAAAAAGCAAATGATTTCCTTATTACTCTGTCTATAGAAAAGCAATGGCAGTGCTCACGTCAGGTACTCTGGGTAAAGGCCTTCTCATTCCATAATATGCAACTTATCAGTGGCTTGTAAGGGTCTCGTTAAAAGAAAGACTTAATATGGATTACTAGCGCTGCTCTGTGGCCCTTTAATAGCATGGAGCTGCTTTACATTATGGGAGAGGCAGATGTGGAAACGAGGAAAACTTCACTATGAACATTGCATTTTCTAAATAAAGCGCAGTGTATTGTAGATTTCTTTATCTAATCATAAACTATTTCTCAACTAAATATTGTGAGCATGCTTCCTGGGGCCTGCGCATGCACATATAACTTGCATTGAAGACAATAGACTCAGGGCCTCATTCAAATGCGATCTGACCAATTGAATAGGGCTCTATATAAGCACATAGCATATTTTTGTACAGAAGTTTAGTTAGTGAAGACCTTGCTTTTGGATAGAAATTCACCAACTAAAAACTTCTGTAAAAAATATACTCTGTACTTATATAGAGCCCTATTCAATTGGCCAAATCGAATGAGGCCCTCAGATTCCCAAGATCTTTGCCAGTAATTATAGGCTTTGGGTGGATGAGAAAGGCTGACTGACAACTAAAAATGGCAAACTTCACTGTAGCAAACACATTTTTCAATAACCTTAAGTTGATAAAGTACTTACCTGTAGTTTTAAATGGTCCCATATTTAGACCCGTCACTGTAATGATGACACTTTCTTTTACTACTTATATAAACTAACAAGCATTACATACTATCCTAAGTACGATGTGGCACTTACACTACATTCTTGTCTTATACTCCATAACAATGTCTTCTGTGGGTAAACACTGGTAATTGTTAAAAAAGCCTAAGAGAAATAAGTGATTACTGCTTGGAAGTGCAAACGTAAAACCCGCTGAAGAGGATGTTGCATGGGTGAGCGACCCCCTTTTACTGCTGGGAGTCCATTAAATGTCCCTAAGTGGGGCTGGGGCAGGGCACTTACATTATGGGTCACTGATCTGACTCTTACAAGCTGCATGGCTGCTTCTCCAGGGATTTTCCCAGGGATAACGCTGGAACTTCTCAGAAGATGTTTAAAATCCCCCATAAAATGAAAGTATGTAGTGAGTGAGCAAGAGTCACATTTACATTCTCTGCTTGTAAAGGGAAAGTGTTGGGAGGGTGACATCCCCTGCTTCCTGTCCAGTAATATTACAATATATTTCATTACTGATATATGCTATAAAATAACTGTTGTTTGTATCTGTGTACATTTTGACATATTTATTTATTTACATTTCTATAGCGCTGTTGTCCAAAGGCCAGTTTATGTTTTTTATTCAATGGCCCTGTAAAGGATGGCTATAGCCACAGACATTCGGCACATCTGTGTAGTATATATCAGAATAACAACATCAGCAGCCGTGTGAAACACTTATTAGAGAAAATCTGATGTTTTGAAAATTCTGTTTATGTATAGAATATTCCATCTTGTCTCTTAGGAGTGCAGCAGTCTCATGTAGACATACCCAAACTAATCCAGAAGCCTCACTGAGTCCAACCCAACTCCTGCACTCTGTCTGTCTGTGTATAATCATTTTATGTCTTGTAATACTGTCTCTCTTTTATCTCTCTCTTTATTGCCTTATCGTGTCTCTAGTTCTCTTCCCTTCTCTCTCTTTGGACCTCGCTTTCTTTCTCTCACACTTTGGTCTCTATCCACTTTTCCTACATTTCCTTTCTTAGCATTCACTCTCTCACACATCTATTTTTATTTCTCACCCTCCTCTCTCTTCTACGGTCTGTATCACCTTCCCCCACTTTTCTCGCTCTCTCTAAGCCTCCTCTGTTTTTTCTCTCTCCCTTTTTTCCATTCTAAACCTCCCTCTCTGTTTTTCCTTATCATGTTCTCTTTTCTATTTTCCCCTCATTTCAGTTGTTACTTTTTCCTTTCTAACGTGCTCTATGTCTTCTCCTAGTTCTCTCCAAGTTTGTTTCTCTATCTCCATCTTCTTTTCCCTTCTCTTTTTCAATCCCTATTCTCTTCCACCTTACTCTCACTTTCACTGACTATCTTTCTATCTCTTTTCTCCTCTACCAAACATCTCTTATGCATATTCTCTCTTTCTCACTCCATCTATTTCCCCCATATATTTCTCTCTCACTCTTTCTCCGTCCTCCCTCTCTTCCCCTTTCTTTTCTATCTCCCTCTTACTTTATCTGCATCCATCGCTCTCCCATTTCTTTTCTCTCATCATCATATACCTTTCCCCCATTTCTGCTTTCTCCCTCTTTTTCTCTCAATATCTCTTTTCATTTTCCTTACACCGTTCTCCCTTCTCATTCATCTCTATATCTCTTCTTTTCTCTCTCTTTGTCTCTTTACTTCTTTCTCATCCCTATCTTTCCCACTCCCTGCCATTCCCTCTCCCCCATCTCTCTCAACCCCCTTCTTCTATTCTTCTATTTCTCTAGTTCTGTTTTGCACCTTCACTTTTCTCCCATTATGTCTCGCAGTCTCTAACTCTCCCTGATTTTCTCTGTCTTTCTCTCTCAATCCACCACTTCTATCTCTCTCTCCTTATCTCTCTTTCACTCCCTTCATTTCTCTCTCTCCCTCTCTGCATTTCCTTCTCTCCGTCTGTCTCATTCTGCTCTGCTTGTCCCTTACAAAGCTGTCTCAATGGAGGGCTTGTTAGGACTTAGTTGGAGCAACTGTTTACAGAGAGGATCATTAGGAACAGTTTAGTGAGAACAAAAAGTGTTTTGTTCCCATTGTCCTGCGCTCAGTCTGACATTCAGCTGACAATGTATGTATCCTATGGAATCCCCGCCATTGTTACACAGACTTCCGCAGATCACTTCAACCCTTTCATCTCATTAGCTGCTCTCAATGGTGGAGGGGGTTTTACATTAACCCCTATTATTCCTGAGAGATCAACAAACTAGCAGAAAAAAGGTGGCATCAGAGGTTGCTTCTACTAGTGTAGCATGTCTATTATTACTAGCTACTTGCCCGCCAAAAATGACGGGAGTCAAATTGTAAGGCAGACTGTTTGCCACACATTGCCCATCAAAAAATTATGGGAATCATTTTTCCCCACCTCTCCCTCCCCTGTGTCTCCTTCACCCTCCCTTGTGTCTCCTCCCTTCCCTCTCCCCTTTGTCTCCTTTTCCTCTCTCCCTCATCTGTGCCTCCTTTCCCCCTCTCCCATTGCCCCCTCTCACTACCCTGTGTCTTCTTCCCCCCTCTCCCTCCCCTGTGTCTACCTTTCCCACTCTCCTCTCCTGTACCTCATTTCCCCCTCTGCCTTTCCCCCTCTCCCTCCCCTGTGTCTCCTTTCCCCCTCTCCTCTCCTGTACCTCCTTTCCCCCTCTCCCTTTCCCCCTCTCCCTCCCCTGTGTCTCCTTTCCCCCCTCTCTCCCTCTCCTGTTCCTCCTTCCCCCCTGTGTCTCCTTTCCCCTCTCCCTTCTCAGTATCTCCTTTCCCTTCCTCTCCTTAACCTCTGTCTTCTTTCCCCATCTCCCGTACCTTCTTTCCCCCCTCTCCCTCCGCTTTATCTCCTTCCCCCCTCTCCCTCTCCTGTACCGCCTTTCCCCTTCTCCCTTTCCCCCTCTCCCTCCCATGTCTCCTTTTCCCCCATCTCCCCCATGTGTCTCCTTTCCCACTCTCCCTTTCCCCCCTCGTGTCTTCTTTCCCCCTCTCCCTCCACTGTGTCTCCTTCTCCCCCTCTCTGTGCCTTGTGTCTCTGTTTCACCTCCTCTCCCTCCCTTGTCTCCTTTACCCCCTTCCCCCGTGTCTCCGTTTCACCTCCTCTCCCTCCCTTGTATGCTTTCCCCCTCCCTTGTCTCCTCTCCCTCCATTGTCTCCTTCCCTCCGCCCCCTGTGTCTCGCTTTTAATTAGAAGTTCACTGACTAAAAACTTCTATAAAAAAAAAATGCTATGTGTTTATATAGAGCCCTTTAGAATTTGCTGAATCGCAATTTAATAAGGCTGTTAGGGTCTAGCACACATGTGAATGCTTTGGGTCTAATGATTAAACAGTAGGGCCTAGAGTACAAGTAAATGCTTAGGGCCTAGTGTACAAGTAAATGCTTAGGGTGTAGTGTAAAAGTAAATGCTTAGGGTCTAGTGTACAAGTAAATGCTTATGGTCTAGTGTAAAAGTAAATGCTTAGGGTCTAGTGTACAAGTAAATGATTAGGTGTAGTGTAAAAGTAAATGCTTACAGCCTTATTAAATTGCGATTCAGCAAATTCTAAAGAGCTCTATATAAACACATAGCATATTTTTTTACAGAAGTTTTTAGTCAGTGCACTTTTAACCAAAAGCAAGGTCTTCACGAATTAAAATCTTCTGTAAAAAAAATATGCTCTGTGCTTATATAAAGCCCCTTAGAATTTACAGAATCGCAGTTTAATAAGGCTGTTAGGATCTAGTGTACAAGTGAATGCTTAGGGTCTAGTGTACAAGTAAATGATTAGGGTGTAGTGTACAAGCAAATGCTTAGGGTCTAGTGTACAAGTAAATGCTTAGGGTCTAGTTTACAAGTAAATGTTTAGGGTCTAGTGTACAAATAAATGCTTAGGGTCTAGTGTACAAGTAAATGCTTAGGGTCTAGTGTACAAGTAAATGCTTAGGGTCTAGTGTACAAGTAAATGCTTAGGGTCTAGTGTACAAGCAAATGCTTAGGGTCTAGTGTACAAGTAAATGCTTAGGGTCTAGTGTACAAGCAAATGCTTAGGGTCTAGTCTACAAGTAAATGCTTAGGGTCTAGTGTACAAGCAAATGCTTAGGGTCTAGTCTACAAGTAAATGCTTAGGGTCTAGTGTACAAGCAAATGCTTAGGGTCTAGTCTACAAGTAAATGCTTAGGGTCTAGCGTAAAAGCAAATGCTTAGGGTCTAGTGTACAAGCAAATGCTTAGGGTCTAGTCTACAAGTAAATGCTTAGGGTCTAGTGTAAAAGCAAATGCTTAGGGTCTAGTGTACAAGCAAATGCTTAGGGTCTAGTGTACAAGTAAATGCTTTGGGTCTAGTGTACAAGCAAATGCTTAGGGTCTAGTGTACAAGTAAATGCTTAGGGTCTAGTGTACAAGTAAATGCTTAGGGTCTAGTGTACAAGTAAATGCTTTGGGTCTAGTCTACAAGTAAATGCTTAGGGTCTAGTGTACAAGTAAATGCTTAGGGTCTAGTGTACAAGTAAATGCTTAGGGTCTAGTGTACAAGTAAATGCTTAGGGTCTAGTGTACAAGCAAATGCTTAGGGTCTAGTGTACAAGTAAATGCTTAGGGTGTAGTGTAAAAGTAAATGCTTAGGGTCTAGTGTAAAAGTAAATGCTTACAGCCTTATTAAATTGCGATTCAGCAAATTCTAAAGGGCTCTATATAAACACATAGCATATTTTTTTTACAGAAGTTTTTAGTCAGTGAACTTCTAACCAAAAGCAAGGTCTTCACGAATTAAAATCTTCTGTAAAAAAAATATGCTCTGTGCTTATATAAAGCCCCTTAGAATTTACAGAATCGCAGTTTAATAAGGCTGTTAGGATCTAGTGTACAAGTAAATGCTTAGGGTCTAGTGTACAAGTAAATGATTAGGGTCTAGTGTACAAGTAAATGTTTAGGGTCTAGTGTACAAGTAAATGCTTAGGGTCTAGTGTACAAGCAAATGCTTAGGGTCTAGTGTACAAGTAAATGCTTAGGGTCTAGTGTACAAGCAAATGCTTAGGGTCTAGTCTACAAGTAAATGCTTAGGGTCTAGTGTACAAGCAAATGCTTATGGTTTAGTGTACAAGCAAATGCTTAGGGTCTAGTCTACAAGTAAATGCTTAGGGTCTAGTGTACAAGCAAATTCTTAGGGTCTAGTCTACAAGTAAATGCTTAGGGTCTAGTGTAAAAGCAAATGCTTAGGGTCTAGTGTACAAGCAAATGCTTAGGGTCTAGTCTACAAGTAAATGCTTAGGGTCTAGTGTAAAAGCAAATGCTTAGGGTCTAGTGTACAAGCAAATGCTTAGGGTCTAGTGTACAAGTAAATGCTTTGGGTCTAGTGTACAAGCAAATGCTTAGGGTCTAGTGTACAAGTAAATGCTTAGGGTCTAGTGTACAAGTAAATGCTTAGGGTCTAGTGTACAAGTAAATGCTTTGGGTCTAGTCTACAAGTAAATGCTTAGGGTCTAGTGTACAAGTAAATGCTTAGGGTCTAGTGTACAAGCAAATGCTTAGGGTCTAGTGTACAAGCAAATGCTTAGGGTCTAGTGTACAAGTAAATGCTTAGGGTCTAGTGTACAAGCAAATGCTTAGGGTCTAGTCTACAAGTAAATGCTTAGGGTCTAGTGTAAAAGCAAATGCTTAGGGTCTAGTGTACAAGCAAATGCTTAGGGTCTAGTGTACAAGCAAATGCTTAGGGTCTAGTCTACAAGTAAATGCTTAGGGTCTAGTGTAAAAGTAAATGCTTAGGGTCTAGTGTACAAGTAAATGCTTTGGGTCTAGTGTACAAGCAAATGCTTAGGGTCTAGTGTACAAGTAAATGCTTAGGGTCTAGTGTACAAGTAAATGCTTAGGGTCTAGTGTACAAGCAAATGCTTAGGGTCTAGTGTACAAGCAAATGCTTAGGGTCTAGTGTACAAGTAAATGCTTAGGGTCTAGTGTACAAGCAAATGCTTAGGGTCTAGTGTACAAGCAAATGCTTAGGGTCTAGTGTACAAGTAAATGCTTAGGGTCTAGTGTACAAGTAAATGCTTAGGGTCTATTGTACAAGTAAATGCTTAGGGTCTAGTGTACAAGTAAATGCTTAGGGTCTAGTGTACAAGCAAATGCTTAGGGTCTAGTGTACAAGTAAATGCTTAGGGTCTAGTGTACAAGCAAATGCTTAGGGTCTAGTGTACAAGTAAATGCTTAGGGTCTAGTGTACAAGCAAATGCTTAGGGTCTAGTGATGATTAAGCAGTTGGGTGTACTGTACTAGTAAACGCTTAGGGTGTAGTGATTATTAAGGAGTAATCATCACTAGTAGTAGATACAGCATTTACTTTAGTGTACAAGTAAATGCTGTATCTACTACTCATAAAGAAATATTTTCTGAAGATTTGTGAAATACTGATTCTTTTATGGAGAAATATTGTGAAAACTATAAGAAAGCAGGTTCAAATCCAGCACCAAATAGCACTAGGATTACTCAGAAAATCCAATTTGATACCAAAAAGCAAACCCACTGATAACACAGACTCACAAGGATATAAATGGAACGATATAAACAGGCAGGCCAGACTTATTTACCAAGGCCCAATGGGAAAAGAAAACTGCTCAATCCATGGTTGGCAAGACTTTCTCTCGTGTGACTTAGGACAAAAGTTCCTAGCTATGTAGAGAAAGACATTGTCCTAGTATATTGTTTGACTACTCCTGTCCTGGTTTTGTAGCTAGCATTGGGAAGGGGACCCCCAGTGAGAAAAGCCACTGTACGTGGTAAAGGAATTAACTGATGGCTATTTACAGAACACGATGTTTTGATTGCATTATCGAAGTTAAAAGTCTGTTTGCAAAAGATTACATTTTACTGGCATTATCAATGTTAAAAGCGATCAGATTATGCGCAGCAATGTTAATGGGATTTCTTTATAGGTATTATCAAGAGAGGTTTCAGATGACTGCAGTATTGCTAATCTAGTATAGCTTCATAAAGAGGTGTAGACTCAAGCAACTACAGGCCAGTAAGTCTGACATATGTAGTATGTACACTGGAAGAACCGTTGAATGCCTAATATTAAATGTAATACAAGATCAAAAACCTCAGGGACTCCGTGTAGGACTGTTTATATCCTGTAACATAAGGTGTGGATCAGTGTGGAACGGTAGAGGTAGCATATCTAGGGCATTTATATATATAAAGGTATAAACAGCACACAGCATTTTCAAATTTAGCCAATTTTGGTTTTTCATTTCTAACATAGGAGATAAATACATACAGGTGAGTCTGGATTACTCATCAGCAGTGCTAATTAGTTTATCTGTGTATCTCAGCGAAAGAGATACATTTAGTTGAAAATCCAGGAGTTTAGCTACAAGATATCATGAAAAATATAACTTTAACTAGGAACTTGCACGTAAAAAATGACAGGATTAAAATTGTAAGGCTGGCAATGCTGTTGCCACAAAATGTGATGCATCTGGTCATCTGAGCACCTTCGGCGCTAATTGCAAGCCCTGCGCTAAGTTCCTTTGGCATCTCTCCCCCCTGTACTTCAAGTTTCCTGCTTTGCACTGATCACCTTCGGCGCTCATCGCGAGCCCCAATCTGAGCGCCTTTGGCGCTCATTGCAAGCCTCTCCCGCTCTTTGTGCTCATTCTTAGCCCCGCGATGAGAGTCTTAGGCACTCATCGCTTGGCTTGCAATCTAAAGTACGGGCCGCTCATTGCAGGGTTCGTTACCTGCAAGTTTAGTGCTTGAGAACGCCATGTGTCTCTTTCCACCATCTGCCCCCTGTCCCTCCCCTGTGTCTTTCTCCTCTGTGTGTGATGAATGTTTGCGTGGCGCGCGCTGACTGCCGTTGGTTTGAAAAGTCCTGCGTGCCTGGTGTTGTTTATGTCAGTGTTACTGTCTTCAGCGTCACTTATTTTGTACGTTTTGCGAGCCTGAAGTTGATGAGCATCGTTTTCATGCTGTTTCAGAAATTTTGTGTTTTTCATCCGCCATTTTTTCCCTTGCTTAAGCGATTTTCTAGTGACGAAAAACACCAAATATGGGTGTAATCCGCTGTGTGACGACGCGCTGGCAGCAATGAGCGCCAAGTCGGCCGGTAAATTAGTATTTTTCCGAGGTTGTATTTTTTTTTCCCGAGCTCGCATTTGTGATGGCGCCGCTGGCTGCAATGAGCACCTTCGGCCTTCGGCGCTCATTGCAGCCTAAGTGCTGCGCGGCTGCTTACATGCTCATTTCAGCCTAAGTCCTGCGTGTTTTAATGCCTCAACTGCTTGCCTTGCTTTGTGAGGCGAGCAGGGGCGCTCATTGCCCAAGTCCTGCGAGCTCGGAAGGCTTCAATGCCTCAACGGCTCGCCTCGCAAGCGTGACAACAAATCGCAGTTTGACAATTATAATATGTGATTGCTACTTTATAGTTGATACCTATTAAGGTGATGCTGCCATACAATAATTATAATGAATTTAATATCAGCTAGGTAATGATTTTCCTTTAAAGAGATTTTGGTGAAGTAGACTTTAGGGGAAATCATTTCCATCACAATATAAAACAAGAGAGGAATAATCGGGCATAATCATATAATAATAATAACAGTATAACCCAGAGTTGCCAGTGCAGTATATAAGGTTTGACCTGGCAGAAAACGTCTGGTCTGTTGCTTTTCATTCTTCTTTGTGTGGGAGGAGTGAAACTTTTGTCCTTTACACCTTACAATAATGTAAATAAATCTATTTGCTGCAGTCAGTAAGCTTGTAATATATTTATATTGTAGCCCATTATATTTATATGTAGCCCAAGCCCAGACATCCTGAGACTCAGCAGGCCTTAGGATAGAGCCATATGTCTTAGTGCTACATAAATCAGGAAAGACTAAAGGATCTTAATATTTCCGGCCTGGAGGAGATAAAGGAGAGGGTGGATAAGACTGAAGCATTCTCCAGCATTATATGGCCGATAATCATTCTGCTTAATAATATTAATAAGAAGGAATAAATGTGTTTAAATTAAATAAAATAATCAGAGCAAGTTGTTGCAGCTATGAATTTTGGGAACTGTCACCGTCAAGCAGATCTTCTGTTGTTTCTGAAGTTGAAATAGTTACCAAAACTTGTGATACCAGACACAAGGAATACATTTTGGTAACAAAAAAGGGCATACTTAAAGAGCACAGAAATCATTTTTAAAGTGCAGATTCATTTGAAGGACTTGCTACTATTTAATTTATATAAAATGTAGCTGTTTCAGATGCCCCTTTATAGATTACTTACCTATTAGAGAGCCCTTTGGAAATTCTTTGTAATGGCCAAAAATGAAATTGGATTTTGCACCCCAGAGAACTAAATGATCTGACTACCCCCGAAAAAGAAAACATTTTTTTTATGTATCTGAACATGAACACGTTTATATGTATCTTCATTTATTAATATTTGTCTCTATATAAAGTCTGAGCGCCGGAGAATTCACACCTCAATACTAAAGGAAATGAGGACAAACTGGTCACTAAAGGTTTGATCATGAGGCTGAAGCTCCAATATTTTGTCCTATCAGGAGAAGACAGGATTCCCTAGAGAAGACTCTGATGCTGGGAATGATTGAAGCCACATTAAGAAGGGGACAGCAGAAAAAGAGGAGATAATTGAAGCAATGAACATGAGCTTGAGGGGTTTGGCTGATAGATGTGCCTGGCGTGCTGTGGTCCATAGGGTCACAGAGAGTTGAACACGAACTAAACAACATCTCTACAGTGCCTTGCAAGAGTATTCACCCCCCCCCCCCCCCCCCCCCCTTGGCATTTTTCATGTTTTGTTGCCTCACAACCTGGAATTAACATGGATCATTTACAGAACATGCCATAACTTTGAAGATGTTTTTTAATTGTGAAGCAAACAACAAATAGGACAAAATAACAGAAAAAGTCAATGTGCATAACTATTCACCCCCTAAAGCCAATACTTGTGGAGCCACCTTTTGCGGCAATCACAGCTCCAAGTGGCTTTGGGTAAGTCTCTATGAGCTTGCCACATCTTACCACTGGGATTTTTGCCCATTCCTCCTTGCAAAACTGCTCCAGCTCCTTCAAGTTGGATGGTTTGCGCTTGTGAACAGCAATCTTTAAGTCTGACCACAGATTTTCTATTGGATTGAGGTCTGGGCTGTGACTCAGCCATTCCAACACATTTACATGTTTCCCATAAACCCCTCATTGTCCTGCTGGAAGGTGAACCTCTGTCCTAGCCTCAAATCACGCACAGAGTGGTACAGGTTTTGTACAAGAATATCCCTGTATTTAGCCCCATCCATCTTTCCCTCAACTCTGACCAGTTTCCCAGTCCCGGCTGCTGAAAAACATCCCCACAGCATGATGCTGCCACCGCCATGTTTCACTGTGGGGATGGTGCTCTTTGGGTGATGTGATGTGTTGGGTTTGCGCCAGACATAGCGTTTTCTTTGATGACTGAAAAGTTCAATTTTAGTCTCATGAGACCAGAGCATCTTCCTCCAAACATTTTGGGAGTCTCCCACATGCCTTTTTCGCAAACTCAGAACATGCCATTTTGTTTTTGCTGAAAGTAATGGCTTTCTTCTGGCCACTCTGCCATAAAGCCCAACTCTATGGAGCGTACGGCTTATTGTCGTCCTATGTACAGATACTCCAGTCTCTGCTGTGGATCTCTGCAGCTCCTCCAGGGTTACCTTAGGTCTTTGTGCTGCCTCTCTGATTAACGCCCTCCTTGCCCGGTCCGTGAGTTTTGGTGGGCGGCCGTTCCAGGTTTGCTGTTGTTCCATGTTCTTTCCATTTGGTTATGATAGATTTGATGGTGCTCCTGGGGATCATCAAATATTTGGATATTTTTTTATAACCTAACCCTGACTTGTACTTCTCAATAACATTGGAGAGTTCTTTGGTCTTCATGACAGTGTTTGGTTAGTGGTGCCTCTTGCTTAGGTGTTGCAGCCTCTGGGGCCTTACAAAAAAGATGTGTATATGTAATGACAGATCATGTGACACTTAGATTGCACACAGGTGGACATCATGTCACTAATTATGTGACTTCTGAAGGTAATTGGTTGCACCAGAGCTTTTTATAGGCTTCATAACAAAGGGGGTGAATACATACGCACATGACAATTCTGTTTTCTATTTCTAAAAAATAGTTTTATGTATATATTTTTCTCATTTCACATCACCAACTTAGACTATTGTGTTCTGATCCACCACATAAGATTCAGATTAACAAAACATTGAGCTTAAGGCTGTAATGTAACAAAATAGGTAAAAAGTCAAGGGTGTGAATACTTTTGCAAGGCACTGTATATAGTGCTAACAACCATATACAGCACAATGTGTAGATATATAAACAGATATCAGTAGGATATATTATAACTAGCTGGGACTTGCAGTGATGACAGACAGTGCTCACAGTGACTGCGCCTCCCCAGGGACTCACTGAATACCTGGTTTTGTCTGCCTTCCTCATTCAGCCTCACAATATTCTCCTTTAATAGGCCCATAATAGCCACACTGGGGCTTCCTGTGTCAGACCGGCAGCTGGCATACACTGCGGGCTCTTTATCTGTACAGGTGTCCTTAGGCTTCTCTGGGAGATGCTTTGATGGCGTCTAGATAAAAAGGGCCGAGTACAATCACGAGGGATGACATCATGGATACTAAGAGTTTTTTATAGTAAAAATACCATTGAAAATATATATTTTTAATTGTATAATTTATAAGTTTTAAAAGAAATAGACATTAATAGGCAAATGATTAGCCTTTATGTAATAACTATTTTATATAATTATACTGCAGTGGGGGTAGCCTTTGCTTTGTTTGTTAATATGTTTCATCCCCTGAGATACGATTTCATTTGCTTGCATTGTACTGTGGCATGTCTGAATGTCAGTGCTTTCTATAGAACAACATTTCATTATTATCCCTCCCAGAAAACAAGCCAGATTAACAAACAAAGCAATGGCTGCCGCAGCTACAGAATTAGGAACATATTAAACATATTAAACATATTGGTCTGATGAATTTGCTTCTGGGAAAGCATTGGCAAGTCTGGACAAGCTATTAAGAGGCAAATAAATTACTATATCAAAAAAGGTCCCCATCACTAGAACTATGGCATTCCCAGTAGTAACATATGGATGTGAGAGCTGGACCATAAAGAAGTCTGAGCGCCAGAGAATTGACGCCTTTAAATTGTGGACTGCAAGAAGATCCAATCAGTCAACACTACAGGAAATGAAGCCAAACTGGTCACTGGAAATTATGATCATGAGGCTGAAGCTCAAATATTTTGGCCATATCATGAGAAGACACGATTCCTTAGTGAAGACTGTGGTGCTGGTAAAATAGAAGGAGTTGGCAGAGGCGGAAATGGATAGATGAGAAGCAATGAGCATGAGCTTGATGGAGCTCAGGGGAACGTGGCTGACAGATGTGCCTAGCGTGCTGCGGTCTATAAGGTCATGAAGAGTTAGGTATGACTGAACGACTAAACAGCAAAAACAACAAATACCAAATGCAGGAAATCACAGTTATCAAATAATATGACTGCTTGGTTTTATTGCACTTTTTGAAATAGCAATCAAAATGTCATGGAGGGTTTTATCCGTAAATAGCTCTGAGCAGGGGTGGAGCAGACACCTCCTCTCGTCCTATTCATTTATAAATTAATCTACAGATTTAGAAAAATAAACTTAATGTTAAATGTATTACTTATTATATGCAATTAATGTCTGTCCGTCATACCTGCTTGGAAACTGAGACTACCTTATTGTAACACTGCAAATGTCTTTTTTCCATACAGAAAGAAGTGACTTTGCTTATCTGTCCTTCAATCAGGAATTCGCCTTGGACATTATATGAGTTCTTAATGGCAGCGCAAAGAGCTGCACATGAAAATTACTGAACTAAAGGTTGGTTTATTTTTTTAGCTTACTAACATTATTTTGCTTAATATCATATCTAGTTCTTTAAATTAGTACATTGTATATATGGGACCCTGGTATCACTGCTTGACACAGCTTCTCTCTGATCCCTTTTCTGTTACTGATATCCCTTTAAAAGCCTGGAGATCCCCCATCTTGTGTCCTACCTGCTGTTCATAGCCTTGGCATCCAGCCTTAAAAAAACAACTCCCTGTAAACGCAGCATATTTTCATAATTTGGAGCAATGTAATAAAGTCGCTGAGATCTGCGCACATAACATTGAGTCCCTGCGAATGGATCCCAGGCCGTGCATGGTAACAATTTCAGGATTGATTCCTTATTTATGGAACTGGTAATGTAAAACCCCTTCACTGCTCATACAAGCTGATTATACAGGCAATTGTTAAATTACTACCACTGCCGAGGTTCATTCTAGTTAAACGTCCAGGACTGGAATTCAGGGCATATGGTTTGTGATGTTATCGCCAGCTGGAGTCCGGCCACTGATCCGTGAGCAGCCAGATATGGAAATAGCGCTGTATCCTGAGGTGATATGGTGCAGGACCACTTGGGTGGAGATCTTCTGTTACTTGTGTGTAAGCATTGGTCCTGAAATACTAATAAGTATTATTATCTTCTGTATCTCTGTACACGGCAATAGCAATATAAATATTAACACAGCAGAGTGGAGGGTCCTGACTTGGAGCTTTCCCTAAAGCACCGACTCAAGATTGAAAAATCACAAACTTACAATCTAAAGAGCTTGTGACCAAGTATCCCAGTCCAAGTCATATGTTGAACCCACTATATTGAGTATAATTACTGCCCATTTGCATTCGGAGTACTGGTTTTAGAAGATGAACCAGGGACAGATCTACTGCTGGTGCAATGCACCAGGCCCCCCCCCTGTTGTTGGGCCCCAGTGCATTTTTTTCTCTTTCTTTTGTATTAAATGTTGTTTTTTTTAGTTTTGAAGACTTTGAGTGTTGTATAGGTGGAGTGATCCATTTGCTGTATTTATTTGCACAAATAAGAACCAGGAGATCCATTTAGTTTGGTCATTCAACCAAATAGCTCTGGTTAATAAATTGTAAGCATAGTTATATAGTTATGTATATCCCAGGCATGCTTGAATTCCTGTATTACATTTATTCCAGCCATCTATGTCATTCCACTTATTACAACTCTTTCTGCAAAGTAGCACCTTTGGACATTTCTCCTCAACTTTAAAGCTTCAAAACATAACGTTGTTAATAAAGTTCTCTTATAAGTTGACTGTCTCTTTCCTCCTTTGCCTTACTCTCTCTCTACCTCCATATCTGACACTCTCACTAGTCTCAGCAGCAATCAGTAAAGAGAGAATACAGTGGATTTAAAAAGTCTACACACCCCTGTTAAAATGTCAGGTTTCTGTGCTGTAAAAAAAATAGACAAAGATAAAGCATTTCAGACTTCCACCTTTAATGTGACCTATAAACTGTACAACTCAATTGAAAAAACAAACTGAAATCTTTTAGGCAGAGGGAAGAAAAAATATAAAAATAAAATAATATGGTTGCATAAGTCTGCACACCCATAAACTAATACTTTGTTGAAGCACCTTGTGATTTTATTACAGCACTCAGTCTTTTTGGGTATGAGTCTATCAGCATGGCACATTTTGACTTGGCAAGATTTGCCCACTCTTCTTTGCAAAAACCCTCCAAATCTGTCAGATTGCGAGGGCATCTCCTGTGCACAGCCCTCTTCAGATCACCCCACAGATTTTCAATCGGATTCAGGTCTTGGCTCTGGCTGGGCCATTCCAAAACTGTAATCTTCTTCTGGTGAAGCCATTCCTTTGTTGATTTGGATGTATGCTTTGGGTCGTTGTCATGCTGAAAGATGAAGTTCCTCTTCATGTTCAGCTTTCTAGCAAAAGCCTGAAGGTTTTGTGCCAATATTGACTGGTATTTGAAACTTTTCATAATTCCCTCGATCTTAACTAAGGCCCCAGTTCCAGCTGAAGAAAAACAGCCCCAAAGCATGATGCTGCCACCACCATGCTTCACTGTGGGTATGGTGTTCTTTTGGTCATGTGCAGTGTTGTTTTTGCGCCAAACATATCTTTTGGAATTTTGGCCAAAAAGTTCAACCTTGGTTTCATCAGACCATAACACCTTTTCCCACATGCTTTTGGGAGACTTCAGATGTGTTTTTGCAAAATGTAGCCTGGCTTGGATGTTTTTCTTCGTAAGAAAAGGCTTTCGTCTTGCCACTCCACCCCATAGTCCAGACATATGAAGAATACGGGAGATTGTTGTCACATGTACCACACAGTCAGTACTTGCCAGATATTCCTGCAGCTCCTTTAATGTTGCTGTAGGCCTCTTGGTAGCCTCCCAGACCAGTTTTCTTCTTGTCTTTTCATCAATTTTGGAGGGAGCTCCAGTTCTTGGTAATGTCACTGTTGTGCCATATTTTCTCCACTTGATGATGGCTGTCTTCACTGTGTTCCATGGTACATCTAATGCCTTGGAAATTCTTTTGTACCCTTCTCCTGACTGATACCTTTTAACAATGAGATCCCTCTGATGCTTTGGAAGCTCTCTGTGGACCATGGCTTTTGCTGTGGGATGCGACTAAGAAAATTTCAGGAAAGACCAACTAGAGCAGCTGAACTTTATTTGGGGTTAATCAGAGGCACTTTAAATGATGGCAGGTGTATGCTGACTCCTATTTAACACGATTTGGAATATGATTGCTTAATTCTGAACACAGCTACATCCCCAGTTATAAGAGGGTGTGCAGACTTATGCAACCACATTATTTTTATTTTTTATTTTTCTTCCCTCCCCCTTAAAGATTTCAGTTCGTTTTTCAATTGAGTTGTACAGTTTATAGGTCACATTAAAGGTGGAAAAAGTTCTGAAATGATTTATCTTTGTCTCATTTTTTTACAGCACAGAAACCTGACATTTTAACAGGGGTGTGTAGACTTTTTATATCCACTGTATATGTGATGGCCAAGCAGAATATTATACTGTTCTGTGATGCCTATATCTATAAATATCTGTCAGTCTATCTCTATCTATCTACACCTGACTGTGACGTGTATTATCCTCTTACTACACAGGGTGCCTGCATGCAGTGTATCCCAGGCTTTGGTGCAACCTGGAGGATATCAGTACTATAAGCTATTTATCTCCATATAACCTGGGTCTGCAAGTTATCTCCCACTTGTCAGTTTTGCTGGAATGCAACAGAACAACAGACCTTATCAGCCCAGAAATAGTCAGATGAAAGAGTCAGATCACAGATAGGAGCTGAAAGCCCCCTCCTCACCGGACTAATCTGTACAACAGTTATATTTACAGCTTACAGGATATGTAATGGTAACATCCACATACATTAAAAGAATATGATCATACAAAAGGGACAACAGGGCCTGTAACCTACCCATAGTATATACCTAAATGCGTGTCTTAAAACTCAGGATAGCCATATATTTATATCAGACATGCTTTATTTATTTTTCTGTGTTCCACTGAAAGTCTGTTCAACTTATCTCGTACCCTTTATTTTAGCACATTACCTCTAAATCTAGTACCTTCAAACCATGACCTTTTGTTGTTGAATTTGTATTATTTTGGAAGATAGTTCCCTCCAGATCTTTTATAAATCCTTTGATGCATTTTAAGGTTTCCCCATTCCCTCTTTAAGCCATACACATTTAGGTTAATTACGGTAAAGACTTCTAAGGTCTGGTCTTTCATACCATGCACTGATTTAGGGCCACATTAAATTCCAAGACAGTAGCTCATAACGGCTACGTGCTTGAAATTTGGCAGAGTTACGGTGCTATTAAATTAGAAAGGCTGCGAGCTACGAGCTGGAGACTCAAAACCGTAAACCATCTGTCGGCCGGCAGCTTTGCGGGCTAGAACGTAATCAATTAAGCAAGCCCGTAATTACGGGTTATGACGAAGCCAATGGAAACAGAGATCGTCAGCATTGCGTCACAAGAAAATGGAGGATTGATTTCAAAGTCTTACAAAGTTCAATTACGATATACGAGCGAACCCACATTCCAGTCAGAATGCAATATTAATAAAGCCACAAATATGATATTGTATCTCATGCGAGTTACAGTATATGTATTAACACATTGATTGCCTGGATCAATATAACACAAAAAAAATATGAAATGAAGTATTTTTCAGAACGATTTGCGGGCTTGAAAATGTTGTGCTATTAATTCTAAGACCTAACATCACTTTCCCTTATAATAAAAGTACATTATTATGTTTTTATTTGCATTACAAGTGCTACGTATTGGACATTTCCCCCCTTGTGGGTCCTCTCGAGCACATGTTGGGCTTTGGGCTCCATTTGCGTGTTACGGGCTTGCTCGCGAGTGACTTTGTTGCAATTTAATAGCTAAATTGAACAAGTAGCAGTTACGGGCTTGAGAGATCAAAGGATTTACATGTGCGAAGTTCAACATAGATCAACACGTAGGCTTTTCTCGGCCTTGCTGCGTTTTAACCCGCAAGACATTTCCAGGCTGCGTTACAGGGATAATTTAATAGCAAATATCTCTAAGATCTACGTTATGGGCTACATTTTAACACGTAGCCCAAATTTAATGTGGCTGTTAGTCGCCATCCTTTGAATGGCCCCTAATTTACTAATATCTTTTTCTGCCCTCATATTTCTTCCAATACATCCAAGCATTCTGCTTGCTATTCCTGTAGCTTTGTTGAATCGGTGCCTACTTTTAGCATTACCTTATCATTTATCACTAGTAATAGCATTTGCACTATTCCTTAAAGTGACACAGCAGAAGTTCCAACTATAGTTAATACCAAACATTGCATTGCCTGAATGGCATTTTACAAGTTGAGAGAGCAGCTCATCCTCTGCTGAGAGGAAGAACATTGTACAAGAAAGATTTAATTAAGAATCTGCACTGGTAAAAAATACAATTTGTTGCATCCATCTTCAAAGCAAAGAGGGGGGTAAAAGTAACATGTAAGCAATTAAATAGTGACTTTTAATGACAATATAGGAGTTAATGCTTGCACAATCTCATGAGGATATGTAGCAATGACATCCAATGAAACCTCATCCCAAACATTCATCCCTTGGGAGCCTCTTCCAGTTATCTGACATGAGGGATTCATTCTCACTTCATACAGTTTGGCCACAGACAAGGTGACATTGAGCAGGCAGGAAGAGTGACGTGGCTCCCCGCAAAATCACTCACGTTTCTGGGAATTCTGCTTAAACTGGAGAGGTGTCAGTTTAAAGAGTTCAGAGCGGACTTATAATTAGTGTCAAAACAACCATAGACTTGTGTATAAAAGAGTTTAAGTCAGACAGAGCAGGTTTTAAACAAAAGAAAAGTTATTTAAGTTGCTGATGATCACAACGTGTGACATCCCATGATGCTGGCCTCCCCATCACCCGTCTGTTTCCAATCCATAATGAACGCCTCCCTGGTCTCATCTACCATACTCGATGCTCAGTATCTGAGCCCCACTAGACTCATCTACCAAACTCCACACTCAGTATCTGAGCTACGCTAGACTCATCCTCCAAACCCAACACTCAGTATACGAGCCCCGCTAGATTCATCTACCAAACTCAAAACTCAGTATTTCAGCTCCGCTAGACTCTTCTACCAAACTCAACACTCAGTATCTGAGCCCCGCTAGACTCCTCTACCAAACTCAACACTCAGTAAAGTTGTTTAAGTTGCTGATCACATAAACGTGTGACATCCCTTGATGCTGGCCTCCCCATCACCCGTCTGTTTCCAATCCATAATGAACGCCTCCCTGGTCTCATCATCCGCTAGACTCATCTACCAAACTCAACACTCAGTATCTGAGCTCCGCTAGACTCATCATCCAAACTAAACACTCAGTATCTGAGCTCCGCTAGTCTCATCTACCAAACTCAACACTCAGTATTTGAGCTCCGCTAGACTCATCGTCCAAGCTCAACACTCAGTATTTGAGCTCCGCTAGACTCATTTACCAAACTCAACACTCAGTATCTGAGCTCCGCTAGACTCATCTTCCAAGCTCAACACTCAGTATTTGAGCCCCACTAGACTCATCTACCAAACTCAACACTCAGTATCTGAGCTCCGCTAGACTCATTGTCCAAGCTCAACACTCAGTATCTGAGCTCCGCTAGACTCATCTACCAAACTCAAAACTCAGTATTTAAGCTCCGCTAGACTCATCTACCAAACTCAACACTCAGTATCTGAGCTCCGCTAGACTCATTGTCCAAGCTCAACACTCAGTATCTGAGCCCCGCTAGACTCATCTACCAAACTCAACACTCAGTATCTGAGCCCTGCTAGACTCATCGTCTAAGCTCAAAACTTAGTATCTGAGCTCCGCTCGACTCATCATCCAAACTCAACACTCAGTATCTGAGCCCTGCTAGACTCATCATAGAAACTCAACACTCAGTATCTGAGCCCCGCTAGACTCATCGTCTAAGCTCAACACTTAGTATCTGAGCTCCGCTAGACTCATCTACCAAACTCAACACTCAGTATCTGAGCTCCGCTAGACTCATCGTCCAAGCTCAACACTCATTATCTGAGCCCCGCTAGATTCATCATCCAAGCTCAACACTCAGTATCTGAGCTCCGCTAGACTCATCTACCAAACCCAACACTCAGTATCTGAGCCCCGCTAAACTCATCATCCAAACTCAAAACTCAGTATCTGAGCCCCGCTAGACTCATCTACCAAACTCAACACTCAGTATCTGAGCCCTGCTAGACTCATCATAGAAACTCAACACTCAGTATCTGAGCCCCGCTAGACTCATCGTCTAAGCTCAACACTTAGTATCTGAGCTCCGCTAGACTCATCTACCAAACTCAACACTCAGTATCTGAGCTCCGCTAGACTCATCGTCCAAGCTCAACACTCAGTATCTGAGCCCCGCTAGATTCATCATCCAAGCTCAACACTCAGTATCTGAGCTCCGCTAGACTCATCTACCAAACCCAACACTCAGTATCTGAGCCCCGCTAAACTCATCATCCAAACTCAAAACTCAGTATCTGAGCCCCGCTAGACTCATCTACCAAACTCAACACTCAGTATCTGAGCCCCACTAGACTCTTCTACCAAACTCAACACTCAGTATCTGAGCCCCGCTAGACTCATCTACCAAACTCAACACTCAGTTTCTGAGCCCCACTAGACTCTTCTACCAAACTCAACACTCAGTATCTAAGCCCCGCTAGACTCATCTACCAAACTCAACACTCAGTATATGAGCCCCGCTAGACTCAACTACCAAACTCAACACTCAGTATCTGAGCTCCGTTAGACTCTTCTACCAAACCCAACACTCAGTATCTGAGCTCCGCTAGACTCTTCTACCAAACTCAACACTCAGTATCTGAGCCCCGCTAGACTCCTCTACCAAACTCAACACTCAGTAAAGTTGTTTAAGTTGCTGATCACATAAACGTGTGACATCCCTTGATGCTGGCCTCCCCATCACCCGTCTGTTTCCAATCCATAATGAACGCCTCCCTGGTCTCATCATCCGCTAGACTCATCTACCAAACTCAACACTCAGTATCTGAGCTCCGCTAGACTCATCATCCAAACTAAACACTCAGTATCTGAGCTCCGCTAGTCTCATCTACCAAACTCAACACTCAGTATTTGAGCTCCGCTAGACTCATCGTCCAAGCTCAACACTCAGTATTTGAGCTCCGCTAGACTCATTTACCAAACTCAACACTCAGTATCTGAGCTCCGCTAGACTCATCTTCCAAGCTCAACACTCAGTATTTGAGCCCCACTAGACTCATCTACCAAACTCAACACTCAGTATCTGAGCTCCGCTAGACTCATTGTCCAAGCTCAACACTCAGTATCTGAGCTCCGCTAGACTCATCTACCAAACTCAAAACTCAGTATTTAAGCTCCGCTAGACTCATCTACCAAACTCAACACTCAGTATCTGAGCTCCGCTAGACTCATTGTCCAAGCTCAACACTCAGTATCTGAGCCCCGCTAGACTCATCTACCAAACTCAACACTCAGTATCTGAGCCCTGCTAGACTCATCGTCTAAGCTCAAAACTTAGTATCTGAGCTCCGCTCGACTCATCATCCAAACTCAACACTCAGTATCTGAGCCCTGCTAGACTCATCATAGAAACTCAACACTCAGTATCTGAGCCCCGCTAGACTCATCGTCTAAGCTCAACACTTAGTATCTGAGCTCCGCTAGACTCATCTACCAAACTCAACACTCAGTATCTGAGCTCCGCTAGACTCATCGTCCAAGCTCAACACTCATTATCTGAGCCCCGCTAGATTCATCATCCAAGCTCAACACTCAGTATCTGAGCTCCGCTAGACTCATCTACCAAACCCAACACTCAGTATCTGAGCCCCGCTAAACTCATCATCCAAACTCAAAACTCAGTATCTGAGCCCCGCTAGACTCATCTACCAAACTCAACACTCAGTATCTGAGCCCTGCTAGACTCATCATAGAAACTCAACACTCAGTATCTGAGCCCCGCTAGACTCATCGTCTAAGCTCAACACTTAGTATCTGAGCTCCGCTAGACTCATCTACCAAACTCAACACTCAGTATCTGAGCTCCGCTAGACTCATCGTCCAAGCTCAACACTCAGTATCTGAGCCCCGCTAGATTCATCATCCAAGCTCAACACTCAGTATCTGAGCTCCGCTAGACTCATCTACCAAACCCAACACTCAGTATCTGAGCCCCGCTAAACTCATCATCCAAACTCAAAACTCAGTATCTGAGCCCCGCTAGACTCATCTACCAAACTCAACACTCAGTATCTGAGCCCCACTAGACTCTTCTACCAAACTCAACACTCAGTATCTGAGCCCCGCTAGACTCATCTACCAAACTCAACACTCAGTTTCTGAGCCCCACTAGACTCTTCTACCAAACTCAACACTCAGTATCTGAGCCCCGCTAGACTCATCTACCAAACTCAACACTCAGTATCTGAGCCCCGCTAGACTCAACTACCAAACTCAACACTCAGTATCTGAGCTCCGTTAGACTCTTCTACCAAACCCAACACTCAGTATCTGAGCTCCGCTAGACTTTTCTACCAAACTCAACACTCAGTATCTGAGCTCCGCTAGACTCATCGTACAAGCTCAACACTCAGTATCTGAGCCGCGCTAGACTCATCATCCAAACTCAACAATCAGTATCTGAGCCCCGCTAGACTCATCATCCAAGCTCAACACTCAGTATCTGAGCTCCGCTAGACTCATCTACCAAACCCAACACTCAGTATCTGAGCCCCGCTAGACTCATCTACCAAACTCAACACTCAGTATCTGAGCCCCGCTAGACTCATCTACCAAACTCAACACTCAGTATCTGAGCCCCGCTATACTCATCTACCAAACTCAACACTCCGTATCTGAGCCCCGCTAGACTCATCGTCCAAGCTCAACACTCAGTATCTGAGCCCCACTAGACTCATCTACCAAACTCAACACTCAGTATCTGAGCCCTGCTAGACTCATCGTCTAAGCTCAACACTTAGTATCTGAGCTCCGCTCGACTCATCATCCAAACTCAACACTCAGTATCTGAGCCCTGCTAGACTCATCATAGAAACTCAACACTCAGTATCTGAGCCCCGCTAGACTCATTGTCTAAGCTCAACACTTAGTATCTGAGCTCCGCTAGACTCATCTACCAAACTCAACACTCAGTATCTGAGCTCCGCTAGACTCATCGTCCAAGTTCAACACTCAGTATCTGAGCCCGCTAGATTCATCATCCAAGCTCAACACTCAGTATCTGAGCTCCGCTAGACTCATCTACCAAACCCAACACTCAGTATCTGAGCCCCGCTAAACTCATCATCCAAACTCAAAACTCAGTATCTGAGCCCCGTTAGACTCATCTACCAAACTCAACACTCAGTATATAAGCCCCACTAGACTCTTCTACCAAACTCAACACTTAGTATATAAGCTCCGCTAGACTCATCTACCAAGTTTAGCACTCAGTATCTGAGCCCCGCAAGACTCATCAACCAAACTAAATACTCAGTATCTGAGCTCCGCTAGACTCATCGTCCAAGCTCAACACTGAGTATCTGAGCCCTGCTAGGCTCATCATCCAAGCTCAACACTCAGTATCTGAGCCCTGCTAGACTTATCTACCAAACTCAACACTCAGTATCTGAGCCCCGCTAGACTCTTCTACCAAACTCAACACTAAGTATCTGAGCCCCGCTAGACTCATCTACCAAACTCAACACTCAGTTTCTGAGCCCCACTAGACTCTTCTACCAAACTCAACACTCAGTATCTGAGCCCCGCTAGACTCATCTACCAAACTCAACACTCAGTATCTGAGCCCCGCTAGACTCAACTACCAAACTCAACACTCAGTATCTGAGCTCCGCTAGACTCTTCTACCAAACCCAACACTCAGTATCTGAGCTCCGCTAGACTCTTCTACCAAACTCAACACTCAGTATCTGAGCTCCGCTAGACTCATCGTCCAAGCTCAACACTCAGTATCTGAGCCCCGCTAGACTCATCATCCAAACTCAACAATCAGTATCTGAGCCCCGCTAGACTCATCATCCAAGCTCAACACTCAGTATCTGAGCTCCGCTAGACTCATCTACCAAACCCAACACTCAGTATCTGAGCCCCGCTAGACTCATCTACCAAACTCAACACTCAGTATCTGAGCCCCGCTAGACTCATCTACCAAACTCAACACTCAGTATCTGAGCCCCGCTATACTCATCTACCAAACTCAACACTCCGTATCTGAGCCCCGCTAGACTCATCGTCCAAGCTCAACACTCAGTATCTGAGCCCCACTAGACTCATCTACCAAGCTCAACACTCAGTATCTGAGCCCCGCTAGACTCATCTACCAAACTCAACACTCAGTATCTGAGCCCCGCTAGACTCATCATCCAAGCTCAACACTCAGTATCTGAGCTCCGCTAGACTCATCGTCCAAGCTCAACACTCAGTATCTGAGCCCCGCTAGACTCATCTACCAAACTCAACACTCAGTATCTGAGCCCCGCTAGACTCATCTACCAAACTCAACACTCAGTATCTGAGCCCCGCTAGACTCTTCTACCAAACTCAACACTCAGTATCTGAGCTCCGCTAGACTCATCTACCAAGCTCAACACTCAGTATCTGAGCCCCGCTAGACTCATCTACCAAACTCAACACTCCGTATCTGAGCCCCTCTAGACTCATTGTCCAAGCTCAACACTCAGTATCTGAGCCCCACTAGACTCATCTACCAAGCTCAACACTCAGTATCTGAGCCCCGCTAGACTCATCTACCAAACTCAACACTCAGTATCTGAGCCCCGCTAGACTCATCATCCAAGCTTAACACTCAGTATCTGAGCCCCGCTAGACTCATCTACCAAACTCAACACTCCGTATCTGAGCCCCGCTAGACTCATCGTCCAAGCTCAACACTCAGTATCTGAGCCCCACTAGACTCATCTACCAAGCTCAACACTCAGTATCTGAGCCCCGCTAGACTCATCTACCAAACTCAACACTCAGTATCTGAGCCCCGCTAGACTCCTCATCCAAGCTTAACACTCAGTATCTGAGCCCCGCTAGACTCATCTACCAAACTCAACACTCAGTATCTGAGCCCCACTAGACTCATCTACCAAGCTCAACACTCAGTATCTGAGCCCCGCTAGACTCATCTACCAAACTCAACACTCAGTATCTGAGCCCCGCTAGACTCATCATCCAAGTTTAACACTCAGTATCTGAGCCCCGCTAGACTCATCTACCAAACTCAACACTCAGTATCTGAGCTCCGCTAGACTCATTGTCCAAGCTCAACACTCAGTATCTGAGCTCCGCTACACTCATCATCCAAGCTTAACACTCAGTATCTGAGCCCCGCTAGACTCATCGTCCAAGCTCAACACTCAGTATCTGAGCCCCGCTAGACTCATCATCCAAGCTCAACACTCAGTATCTGAGCCCTGCTAGACTCATCGTCCAAGCTTAACACTCAGTATCTGAGCCCGCTAGACTCATCGTCCAAGCTTAACACTCAGTATCTGAGCCCGCTAGACTCATCTACCAAACTCAACACTCAGTATCTGAGCTCCTCACTGTCAGTCTCCCCAAAGCCTTCCCATAGCCTCCAGAATAAAATGTAACATAAAAAACCCTCAACACCCTTCTTCTTTCCTAATCTCACGTTCAGCCTTAATATGCGCAACTGCTCACTCTACAGCCCAATATCCCTCACACCGACAATCTACAGTGCAACACACAGACACCTCCACTTGCTTGAACCTATTGCCTTGCACACGACCATCTTGTGTCTATCACCTTCCTATATCACACCAAACCCTTTGCATTGTAAGTTTGTGAGTTTTCAATCTTGTGTCAGTGCTTTGGGAACAAGCTTTTTTGTATGTTTGATTTTAAGCTCAAAGACTGGGCCTCCATTCTTTTGTAATGTGTTAATATTGTTTTCGGTTTGTACTTAACCCCTGTATATTGCTACGGAATATGTTGGCGCGTTACAGATAAAGGATAATAATAATAATAGCAGCTCAAGTTCTGCATTGATGGGGAATTATGCTGCTACCAAGACTTCATCAGGTTTTTAAAAGAACAAGTGTACTTACATTTGGAATTTAATTTGAAAGATACATAACAAAAGCTGATTGCGCTCCTTAAACTAATTCAAGGCTTTTCCCCAAACAAGAGCTCCCAGAATGACTGAGATGCGTATTCAGCCTGAGGCCAGATCTGCTTCAAAATAAAGCCAATTAGTTTTAGCAGCCAGTCTCTGCTTTAATGGTTGTCTTGCTGCAGGTATTTCAGAATGCAGTAAACTTAGATATGTGAAGGACTATTCAAGAGAGGAATTCCTGCTTGACAGACACATTGATTGTCTGTCCCTGGTGAATTATGAGGGTTGGCAGAACCCAGGCCTTGATTATCGGCAAAGCCCAGGCCTCGGGGGTCCTCAGATCATAATCTCTTGTTCCACTCACTATAAAATCTCATATTATTTGATAAACTCCTTCCATTCGCAGTCAGTACTCAGCTCTGTATCAGAGACTCAATTGGAAGATGATGCGGGGAAACACATTTGAGCCTCAGACTAATTTTCATTTGTTTCAAAGAAAAGCTTAACATGTAAATAGTACTAAATATGAATTAAATATATTTAAATAAAGTACTTTCAAGGTCCAGACAAAATATTGCATGGAATTGCCCGCCTCGTCCATATTACCCGTGGAGTGCGCAGTACACACGTATGCTTTAGCGCTGCCTTTGTATATCCCACAGGCTTCTTGGAACCAATATTTTATTAGATCTTTTTTATAATAATAAACCCAGGACATGCATCCCCCCTGTGCTACACCATTGACATCTTGTCATATAGTACCAATAAGCTTGTTAAAGCGTGGGATGTAAAGGTATTAGCTAATACATCTAAATGATTTGCAATATCTGAGCAATGTTTATCTTGATTATAAGCTAAGATTTTTTTGATAAGACATTGCAAGATAATACAAATTGTGTCTGTTTAAATGTGTATCTTATTAATTAAATGTATTGTATATGGGCAGATAGCATAAAATCCTATAAGGGTGAGAAAGGACGGTACTGTCAGTGTTATTCTTTGTATTTGAAAACTTTGGCAAAAAGTTAACAGAATAATGTATTTCGGAGTAGAAATAACCCTGATTGATTAATATACCCCAAGGTTTCTTATTTTCGATCTGGGCATTGTCAGCTCCCCAAGATCAGTGGTCCCTTTCCTCCCAGACAAAAGCAAGTGTCATGATCCCATTCTGTGTGCCCTGCAGAAATGGTAATGAGTCAGGGACAGTGGCTAATCTGTTTACTTTAAATTAACCACTTGAAAATGGCCCACCCTTTTTCTGTCGTCTCACAAACATCCTGGGAGCAACCTGATGTGGACTGGACTGTGCAGCACAAAAACTTGTTTCTGTCTTTATTCTTCTCCCTCCTCCTTGCTGAGCTGCTCCTCCCACCAGATACAGTCTCCTGCTGGCTCTGTCTGCCTCCAGTAACCCAGAGAAGGCTGAACAGACACCACAAGAGCCACTTCTATACTATTTGTTGTCCTGGGGCAGATTCCCAAATCTGTTCTACAATGCTCAGGTTTAGCTGATCTAGAAGAAGTCACGACCAAGTGTGGGAGAACGTTTCTGGGGGGATAGATGCACTGGATTTATTTAATGGTAATTTATTTACAATCCCCCCTTTGGATAGACGTGCAGGTGCTCTAACATTGGCCATCAGGATCCAAGGGAAATGAATGTTTTGCTAAGAAACAAAACGGGTCCTGTACTCCTGTGGGGTTACTTGTTCTTGAGATATATTCTTGCAGACTTTACTTTGGACAATGAGGTCCACTCCAGCTTTATCCAAAGGAGATTACGTAGCCAGGAGCGCCGGGAGATGCAGAGGGAGATTTTATCCATCTTGGGGTTGCCACACCGGCCAAGACCACATTTGTATGGAAAGCAGAATTCGGCGCCCATGTTCATGTTGGATTTGTACAACGCGATGGCCGTTGAGGAGGAGGAAGCCGAAGGGTTCTCTTACCCTTACAAGCCAGTCTTCACTACACAAGGACCGCCACTGGCCATCCAACAGGATAGCAACTTTCTTAATGATGCAGACATGGTAATGAGCTTTGTCAATTTAGGTGAGTGGAAAGGTTAAACCCATCTATGCCACGCTCCTCTGAGTGAGGGTCTTCAGTCATGAGAAAAAATACTTGCTGTTGCGTTTTGTAATAATGTATGATTTGGAGGAGAGAAGGGATGTGCGCCATGGTATCAGCCTTCAAATATACCTAAAGATTTAATAGAGTTCGAGAGAGAAGTATGTTCCTGAAAAAGACAAGTGCAAGAATAAGAGCTCATGAATTGAAGTTGCAGGGACGAATATTTCAGGGTAATCTTTACAAATGACTTTGTACAGAAAGGGTGGTACAGAAGTAGACGCAGTAAAGGAATTCAAGGTTGCTCGGGATATGCATAAGGTTGTCATGTGGAATACTTAAGCAAGTGTATTAGGGAAACACAATAAGCTGACTCGTTGGGTCTCTTGGCTCGTGCGTGCCATTTAAGTCTATATTTCTGTATATTGGGTAGTGATTAAGGAACCAATGAATACACATTGAATTAGGATGTATTAGAACTAGATTGCAAGCTCTTCAGATCGATTTGATTTTAGCTCTACGGAATATGTTGGCGCGTTGCAAATTAAGGTTAATAATTATTTTTTGCGGTTTTGCCCCAGTTTTGTATTTATATATCCTCTATATGCAAGAACAAATATGCCCATCTATTCTGCCCATTTTGTCCTTATTATTCCATATTTATCAGTATTTCTTGTGACGGACAGCTGCTCCATGTATCTCCCACCCTTCCTGCACATTAGCCCTGAACTCACTGCCAAGGTCTGATATTTCCAGTTGAGATGTCTTGGGCCGAGCATCATCCCAGTAATTTCATGGGGTTGTGCATGAACCAACAGGTCTTAGCTCTGCCTTTGAAGTGGCAATTATAGCTCAGGATGAGAGGGAGCCGGAAACTCTGAGCGAGTTAGTTCAAAGCAGAGCGCTCAGTGATTCACAAGGAAACATGAAGCGCAAATGGGGAGAGCCCCATTAGGGAGAGGAGCAGTAATAGCATAATGTCATGGAATATAATATATAGAATCCCTGGCTATGTATATCATTATAATGTATATACCAATTGGTCCTATGTATATCATTATAATGTATATACCAATTGGTCCTATGTATATCATTATAATATATATACCAATTGGTCCTATGTATATCATTATAATATATATACCAATTGGTCCTATGTATATCATTATAATGTATATACCAATTGGTCCTATGTATATCATTATAATATATATACCAATTGGTCCTATGTATATCATTATAATATATATACCAATTGGTCCTATGTATATCATTATAATATATATACGCTCTGGGTATACCAATTGGTCCTATGTATATCATTATAATATATATACCAATTGGTCTTATGTATATCATTATAATATATATACCAATTGGTCTTATGTATATCATTATAATGTATATACCAATTGGTCCTATGTATATCATTATAATGTATATATACGCTCTAGCTATACCAATTGGTCCTATGTATATCATTATAATATATATACCAATTCGTCCTATGTATATCATTATAATATATATACCAATTGGTCCTATGTATATCATTATAATATATATACCAATTCGTCCTATGTATATCATTATAATATATATACCAATTGGTCCTACGTATATCATTATAATATATATACCAATTGGTCCTATGTATATCATTATAATATATATACCAATTGGTCCTATGTATATCATTATAATATATATACCAATTGGTCCTATGTATATCATTATAATGTATATACCAATTGGTCCTATGTATATCATTATAATATATATACCAATTGGTCCTATGTATATCATTATAATATATATACCAATTGGTCCTATGTATATCATTATAATATATATACCAATTGGTCTTATGTATATCATTATAATATATATACCAATTGGTCTTATGTATATCATTATAATATATATACCAATTGGTCTTATGTATATCATTATAATGTATATACCAATTGGTCTTATGTATATCATTATAATATATATACCAATTGGTCTTATGTATATCATTATAATATATATACCAATTGGTCCTATGTATATCATTATAATATATATACCAATTGGTCCTATGTATATCATTATAATATATATACCAATTGGTCCTACGTATATCATTATAATATATATACCAATTGGTCCTATGTATATCATTATAATATATATACCAATTCGTCCTATGTATATCATTATAATATATATACGCTCTGGGTATACCAATTGGTCCTATGTATATCATTATAATATATATACCAATTGGTCTTATGTATATCATTATAATGTATATACCAATTGGTCCTATGTATATCATTATAATGTATATATACGCTCTAGCTATACCAATTGGTCCTATGTATATCATTATAATGTATATATACGCTCTAGCTATACCAATTGGTCCTATGTATATCATTATAATATATATACCAATTGGTCCTATGTATATCATTATAATATATATACCAATTCGTCCTATGTATATCATTATAATATATATACCAATTGGTCCTATGTATATCATTATAATATATATACCAATTCGTCCTATGTATATCATTATAATATATATACCAATTGGTCCTATGTATATCATTATAATATATATACGCTCTGGCTATACCAATTGGTCTTATGTATATCATTATAATATATATACCAATTGGTCTTATGTATATCATTATAATATATATACCAATTGGTCTTATGTATATCATTATAATATATATACCAATTGGTCCTATGTATATCATTATAATATATATACCAATTGGTCCTATGTATATCATTATAATATATATACCAATTGGTCCTATGTATATCATTATAATATATATACCAATTGGTCCTAAGTATATCATTATAATATATATACCAATTGGTCCTATGTATATCATTATAATATATATACCAATTGGTCTTATGTATATCATTATAATATATATACGCTCTGGATATACCAATTGGTCCTATGTATATCATTATAATATATATACGCTCTGGCTATACCAATTGGTCTTATGTATATCATTATAATATATATACCAATTGGTCCTATGTATATCATTATTATATATATACACTCTGGCTATACCAATTGGTCTTATGTATATCATTATTATATATATACACTCTGGCTATACCAATTGGTCCTATGTATATCATTATAATATATATACCAATTGGTCCTATGTATATCATTATAATATATATAAGCTCTGGCTTTACCAATTGGTCCTATGTATATCATTATAATATATATACGCTCTGGTTATACCAATTGGTCCTATGTATATCATTATAATATATATACGCTCTGGCTATACCAATTGGTCCTATGTATATCATTATTATATATATACACTCTGGCTATACCAATTGGTCCTATGTATATCATTATTATATATACGCTCTGGCTATACCAATTGGTCCTATGTATATCATTATTATATATATACCAATTGGTCCTATGTATATCATTATAATATATATACACTCTGGCTATACCAATTGGTCTTGAAGATGGTCTATTATCAGACCAGTTCCCTTTACTTTTAAAGGGATCTTTTAGTTTTAAGATTCTAGAAGATATGTGAGAAACTAGAATCTGATAGGAGATAAGACCCTCATACCCCACCCAGTCTATGCCTGTTTGATCCTTCTTGTATATTTAGCCATGGTGTCTTCCTCTCTGTGCTTGAAGACAATGCTGTGTAGCCCAAGAAATATACAGTGTAATCCATGTATAATATTATGTATAACTTATGCATATCCCAGTCATTGTCAGACGCTTGTAGTGTAGAAGTCAGCTCCGTGCTCCTTCTGTAGCAAAGTACTAGCCATATCCAACATATCAACACCATCACTGTGGGAGCGTAAATGCACTTGTGCGCCGGGATCTTACGATACAGGGAGTTGCATCTTGTCAGCTCCAAATGTTATTTTCTGAAGGTGGGGAAGGTTTCTCCCCTTGCTGTGTATAATAAGTCGTGATGCAAGTGGCAACTCTCGGGTATTCTCTCTGAACAGTTTAGGGGTTCTTGACTCCAGTAAGGAGAGGGCTCATCCGCTGTCGGCCCTCCGCCCTGTTCATATGTTATTACATGAGGGCATTTAATATCAGTTACTTCCAGAGCTGACTAACAGGACAGACATCTGCCCTGCAAGGAGACATCAAGGTGTCTGAATTTATTTTGAAGCCAAAGGTTTTTTGGAAGTTGGATTTGTATCTCACCTCTCCATGGCAGCTTTGGATCGGGCAAATGCCCCTGCACTTACCACCACCTCTATAAAGTCCAACAGGCCTGTGGGTCTAAATGGGGTTTTAAACCTGTGCTGAGTTTATGATGTGACTGGCACTAAAAGAGTTCTCTGATTGGATGCCATGAAGACGCACCCCCATCATTCTTAAAGGGCCACTATAAGGTAGAAGTCTTGGAAATGAGATACTGTTTCTGGAAACTATAAAAGACATTGAACATCCATTGCTTTATTTACCTTCATGGTTGGTTGTCTGGGACGGGGGGGATCCTGCCGGAAGCTGCACTTGGGATTCATGTAATCCCGCTGCACTTTGCCCTTAAGGTTTAGGGTAAAGTCATTGTCTGCCTCAGTAATGTATCAGTACGTTATTAAACTAATTGTGTGTAGAAATAATATCTTAGAATATGAGATATTGCAATTGATTGTTACATAAAATTATGCATTTTGCTGTTTTAGGCAGAAATTACTTTTAATGATTCTCCTCCATAAGATGGTCTTTTATCTCACACGTTGCTTTATTAGCATTCCCAAGTGGTTGCTCAGCATAATCACAGAGGCATTGGTTGCATTGCAGAGTCATACCGCTTAAACACACAAATCTGTGCAGCGAGATAACACGGGTTTACTAGCATTTTATTTTCATGGACAAATAGTTTAAAACATGCTTTTTTTGCATGGATGACATAATATGTGGGTGCTTTTTAAGCCCATTGCAAAATGATGCACCATGACTGCAGGGCCTTAAAGCCTCTGGCTCACAGAGCTTGCACTCCCCCATATAACCCGCTCCTCGGCTATTTTCATACATAATTATATGTCCAGTCCATTTTGGTGCTTGGTGACGTGCGATGGTACAATCTCCAGTGGGAGTGATCCTACTCTCTGCACTATGTGTGCCAACCCCTAATACTGAGAAGAAAACAGACTATTTATCTATGTATCTGTCTGGGAAAGATGGAAGACATGGGGGCGATTCACTAAGGCATTGCGCATAGTTGCAAGACAATATTCCCATGAAACACTGCAAAGCGCATCAAGCGGTCTCCCCATAATCTTGTCCAAAACACTTGGATCTATAGATAAAGTGATATAACCTCCATAACGTGATGGTGCAGTGCCATTGTTGTTTAGTTGCTCAGTCGTGACCCTATGGACCACAGAACCCCAGGCACATAGGCCAGTCACTACCCCCTGACCTCCATCAAGTTCAAGCTCATTGCTTCAATCACTGCATCTATACATCTCCTCCTCTTTCGTTCCCGTCTTCAATCTTTCCACCATCAGAGTCTTCTCTATGGAATCCTGTCTTCTCATGATGTGGCCAAAATATTTGAGCTTCAACCTCGTGACCAAACCTTCCAGTGAACAGTTTGTCTTCATTTCCTGTAGTATTGATTGATTGGAAGCCGTTTCTAAGGCGCTCCTCCATGTTTCTGGTCCAGGTCTCACATCCATATGTTACTGATGGGGATACCATAGATGTTACTATGCACAGCGTTGCTGATTGTGCCATTACACATTAAGCTAGTTAGAAGGATTGGTGCAAAGCCGTGTTTTTTATATTTTACAAATATTTTTTTGTTTAAATCTCAGTAATAGTCAGTTTTATGTAATGCTGGCTCTCTGACATGCGTGGCATCGTATTTATGACTTCATCCTCCATACAACATCACATTTAAGCAAATTTTTTTAATTCAGTGCCTCATTTGGCCATTTGTACATAAAACAGAATAAGGCTGAAAGTATAAAGATATACCTGGAGCTTTCTCCTAAACCAATGGCTTTTAACCTTTCTTATCTGGAGACCGTCTGTTACCTTCTCATGCTTATTGGGTCTACCTTTGAGATCCAGTAATACTACATGTAACACGCCACATTTTCATATTTATTTTTGCACTAATTTAAACAGAATTTTTTTTTTTTTGGTCATAGTTGATCAATAATCTAACTATAATTTAATTTAATGTTATTTCTTTGCGTTTTCTTACAGTAATCTGACATTGAAGGCTCTCATTTGTATCGGTCAATTGGCCTTTCTGATAGGCTGCTTCTCTAAAATGAAATATAAATGGTGGATTCAGTAACTGTAATCTGAACACCGTGTAGTTTAATTAGCACTATATGGGGGTGGAGACGTCTGATGGATTTAGAGTTAATCACAAGCCACTGGCCCATTTGATCTGTAAATTAATTCAGGCTGTCGTGTTCGAGGCTGGAATATGGAGAGTCTGCTCCGTCGTGCCTAAACACGTCTGTATCCAGCAGCTAAATATGTAATAATGTGTTAGAGCCATGCCGGTGCCTATTCTGTCCTTACGATATCACTGAGAATGATTGGGCCAGAATACTAAGCGGTGTGTGTATGCTCTAACATTGCCTTTTATAACGAGGTCAGTGACTCCATAAGTAATTAGCTAAGTAATAATATGTTGTGTGCATGGCTGATATTCCATTATAAATGATTCAGTACAAATATTATTACATATCAAAAATGCTGTTTTATATGAATTAGTCCCAATACAATACAATACCGGTGGCATGTTAGTTACAGGATAGGCACCCGGGGAGGGGAGGCAGCCAGTCTTGTTATCCCTCCACAACTAATCCCCTTCTGGATCGTTACCTTGTTGTGGTGAAGGGCCTTGTGTACTTGAGCTCCACCATGTAGGGTACCCAAGATGGTCAGGTCATAGCAGAGAGGTCAGGCTGGAGAAGGAACTGGCAACCCACTCCAGTAACGTTAGCAAGATAACGTTATGGATAAGCACAACCAGAGACATAACAATATGGCACCGGAAGATGAGACCCTCATATCAGAAGGCGCCTACCACATTACTGGAGAAGAGCAGAGGGCAAGTACAAGTAGCACCAGATCTAGTCACCTCAATAGTTTGTCAGATGAGCAGGAACTAGACATCTTAAAGAGTGAAGTGAGATGGGCATTGAAGCACTGAACATGAGCTTGAGGGGGCTCAGTTGGGCAGGCACTGACAGGTATGCTTGGCATGCTGTGTCATAAGGTTACAGAGAGTTGGATGTCACTGAACGACAAAACCACAACAAGGAGACAATATGCCTCTCCAATCTACCCAAAACGTAACATAGGACCCTCTCAAAACAATTCACTGTGGGTTGAGTCTGTGGCGATGTCTTGTAGAATTGTGTCTGGCTGCACTCACTATGGAGGGTTTATATGTGGTGTGTGGTGAGACCTGTTGGAGTCCTCAGCTCTAATCTTCTTGTTACTTCTCCTTCTCTATTCTAAGTATCCACCTTCCTTGAGACAATGTAACAACCCCCCCTCCATTTAGCAGTCTGGGGCTCTGTTTACCAAATAGTACATGTGTTTGTTGGGTGGGGCTGTGTACTGTAATTATACGCAGTGCTGCTTTATATTTACTGTCAGAGTCAATAGGTTCAAACAGTCTGCGTCTCAGTGTAACACTGAGAGGAGATGTTTTGTGTCTCTCATATTGCAAACAAAAGGAAGAATGCTGAGAACTAGACCCGAGAGGGCAGGGTCATGTTCAAAGGACATCAGGTTAGTAGTTATGGGCCTGGAAGCTACCATTTAGTGTGTTGGCCCAGCTAAAGGGTTTATATAAGCGCGATATACAATGTGTGAGCATACTGTATATCACTTACTAATAAAACATGGTTTAGGTGGTAAAAAAACAAATACAATCTTTCATTTAATAACCATCATAATTTTATAACTATTTAATAACAATACTGCACAAACCAGGATACAGCCCACACTGATGACATCCATTAAGCTTGTGGGTAGGTCTCCTGGATTGTGCATAATCCATCCTGTGCTATGCCTAAAGCTGTGTAACACAGCGAGCATATGCCTAGAAGGAGCCATTTATATAGTGGTTTGGGATTTAAGAGTGAGAGTGCATTGTGATCTCGATTACATGTCAGCGTCTCCGAGTGACTGTATTTCGGGGAAACCTGAGTAGGAAATACATTTTTTAACTTCTTTTTAGACATCCAAATGGGATAACAAATGTACTATTCATTTTCTTTACAAATAAAAAAAAAAAATATATATATATATATATATATAAACACATATATAAATATATACGTACCGTTAGATTGTAAGTTTGCGAGTTTTCAATTGTGTGTCCGTGTCTTGGAAACAAGCACTATGTGCATTTGATTATATGCTCAAAAACAGGGCCCTCCATTCTTTATAAGGTGTTAAGTTTGTTTTTTGCCTTGTACAATACCACTGTACAGCGCTACGGAATATGTTGGCGCGATATAAATAAAGACAATAATAATAATAATAATACGTATATATATACATACATACATACATAAATTAACAATTATACTATATCTACATTGAAATAGTAGCCAGTCCTCTCAACATCCAAATGCCCCCACCCGAGCATTCATCCATACATATAGATATCAACAATGAAATAGAAAGAGTGTAATATAGACTGGGGTGGTGGGGGGTAGGAGATCTGAATGGGGCACGTGGGGGGTAGGAGATCTGCATGGGGCATGTGGGGGGGTAGGAGACCTGAATGGGGCACATGGGGGGGTGGGGGGTAGAATATCTGATCTCCTACCCCCCACCACCCCCAAATGCCCCATTCAGATCTCCTACCCTCCACCACCCCTCCCACAGGCCCCCCTATCTGCATAACACTCTTTCTTTATCGTTGTTGATATATATGCTGCTAACTGCAGTAATCCACCTTAACACAACAGAGGGCAGTGGGAGAAGTATACAGCATCCCTCACTCCCGACAGTGCGCGCATACAATTCGTAAGGATAACACGCTAGATCCGTAACATTTTTGGAGATGTGGCTCACTAACATCAGGAGAGCAAGCTTTACAGCAGAAACAACTAATACATTATCAGCATCCAACTCAATGGTCAGTGCAGGTAAACACTCCCAGAAAACATCACTGCACACACAAGTTACTGAATTGAAGACTAAATGTATATTTTCCTTTTTGAAGACATTTTTCCCATTAACAATTATAGTTTTTTCAAAAGAGCATTTTGTATATGCAGATGCTTTCGCTGGCAGATTTACAGGGCGGTGCTCACCTTTCTGCCAGTGAAATGGTTAATAGTAAAGTCAATGTTTTGCACTATCCTCGGCCTAAAAACAATTACAAGAGATAGGAGCATGTGCGCACTCTTAGAGAGTAATTAGCATTGGTCACATTGCAGAAGGAAGGGCTACAAGGAAGGATCAATTTATGTTTATTTGATAAAGTCAATCCTTTTACCTATATTTATTATAGCATATTTGGAATTTCTGCTTTGTTTTTTAAGCATAAAACATTTAATCTCATTCCATTCAATTCACAATGAGATGTAATGCAGAAACATGCCAAGTAAGCTTCACCCCATCCATAAGTGGTCTGTGAGTGCCAACACTGCTTCTCGAGCTCTGCAGAAATACTTCTGGCAGTAAAACAGTTAATTGCTGAACAAAGACCCCCTGCTGATCAAGGGGACGAATCAAGTGTAAAAGGGCTGGTGCAATAATGGTGCCAGGTCCGGCACTGCCCCCTCCCCACCTCCAACCAAACCTGCCTATTACAGGCTGTTGAGTTCACTTATCATTTAGCCGATATGATTTTCTTTCTCACATCCCTGGGGCCTTTCCATGCCCTGGCGTTGATTAAAGTAATCAGAAGTGTTTACAAATTCCACAAAAACTCAAATATATTGCACAAAAACAAGAACATCAGCTGTGTTTGGAAGGAGCTCGGATCCTGTGGTACTGGGTCTGAGGGGCTGATCTTACAGCATTAACTAGTGTAGATGAGGAAAAACTGCACTTGGTTAAATATGGAAGAACATAATAGCGTTAGCAGCCAGTAAGCCATGAGCATAAGAAGATTTTTATTTAAAAAAATAAAATCTGAATTTTTGAAGACTTTGTTTATTTTAAGAATGTTCTATCTTGTCTGATGTCCTGATTTCCGGAGAGATTAATCCTGAGAAATGGGTGGGAGCACAGGAGATATTTTTTTTTTAATTGTGTTATTAGATATTGTTAAATTGGCCACATACCAATGGGCGGATTTATGACTTGCCAAACAAGGCATCTGTCTAGGGGTACCCCCTTGGGAGGGTCACCTCATTTGCATAACACTACATTTAAATGTATTTTGTTTCACTCATAGACCATGTCTTTAGCTCAGGTCCATGAGGAAGTTCTTTTGTGGGGCAGGAGGTGGCTTTGAAGTGGAAGGCTTGCAGTGTGCTGCACAATTGTAATACAAATATACAGTATATATGTGTGTGTATATATATCACATAAAATAGTTGTCAAACTGCAAGACGTCATCACGCTTTGCGTGGTGCGTACGAGTTAGGCGATGAGTGCCGCAGGCGCTCAGCACTTGCGAGCCTCGCAAGGCGAGCCGTTAACATGTAACACTTAGATGCTCATCGCTGCGAGCCTCGTGAGGTGAGCCATTACGTGTAGCACTTAGGTGATGAGCGCCAAATGTGTTTATCGCTGCGAGCCTTGCAAAGCAAGGCGTGCCATTAACGCGTAGCACTTAGGCGTAGCGAGGCGAGCTGTTAAGCCAATTAAACTCGCAGCACAAAAAGCTAGCCTCGCGAGACTTAGCCACAAAACGCGGGACTTAGCCACAAAACACTTAGTAAACGGCCGATCACATTAACCTTCAAGTACTTGACAAACGCGGGACTTAGAAAAAAAAAATTACGAGACGCAGGAAAAATACGAGGTTAATGGCCGAACCTCAAACATCCAAAAAACACAAAATAAAAATAAACACAACAAAAATATCACCCACAGCACGGGGGAACAGGCAGGACGTCTGGCAGTGAGGTGGAATTTGAATTTAAGCTGATTTCCACAACTTTCACCACACGAAAATCGCCTAACCAAGAAAAAAAATGTCCGCCGAAAAAAATGAAAACGAGTCTATTACAAATTAAATGCTTGCGAGTCGTGTAACACATTAATAGCATTACCAATCTCTACAATGGCGCTTTACACAACTACACCAACGGATTTCCCTCACGCACACAAACAATTTTTAATGCACAGTTGGGACATTCATTACACTTTTTCATCAGGGCACCAACATTCACTGTACATTGTGTGCTGCCGGAAAATATAAACAGATTGTTAGCTCTTCAGCCTATTGATTGATGGATATATTCATTACAAATAGGTAAAGTATATTCATTTATTCAAGAACTAATTCATTAGGGATTAAGTAAATATAGATAAATATATATCTCTCTTTATAATGAGAGGAGCAAAAATAGACGACACGAGAGGCCCGCCATGAGCGCCGAAGGTCCTCACAGTACAAAAAGGTTTACATTGTGTGTCAAACAGCATTCCCATGGCTTCAAATTTTATTGCCCTGTCATTTTTTGACGGGCAAGTCGCTAGTATATATATATTTGTTAGATCTATATCTGCTGGTGGAACAACATGGTGGAAGACATGCCCACATGCTTATGCAGGTGGGGGAGGGGGTGGCTTGTTTTTCCAAACTCTTTTATATAACTTACTGAATGCACCGTTTGCCTTTGCCAGTCTGTTGTCAATTTCCTTGTCAACCTTTGCGTCCGAGGAGATGATGCAACCCATGTAGGTAAACTGCTTGACTGTTTTCAACTTAGACTCGCCAATAGTGATTCGAGAAGGACAGTAATCTTCCTGAGGTGCAGGCTGGTGGAGAACTTCATTCTTCTTCAAACCGACTTCTAGACCGAAGAGCTTTGTAGCCTCAGCGAAGCAAGATGTAATCTGCTGCAAAGCTGTCGCCGTATGGGAAATGAGGGCAGCATCGTCGGCGAAGAGTAGCTCTCGAACAAGTTGTTCCACTGTCTTGGTGTGGGCCTTTAGTCGCCTCAGGTTGAACAGACCGCCGTCTGTGCGGAATCGGATGTAGAGTCCATCCTCAACATCAAGGTCTGTTGTGGCCCTTTGCAGCATCATACTGAAGAATAGTGTGAATAGAGTGGGTGCAAGAACACAGCCCTGCTTCACGCCGTTGCTTTTTGGGAAGGGATCACATAGGTCATTTTTGTGCCAAACTTGGCCACACTGGTCTTCGTGTAGCTGGATGATCAAGTTGAGGAACTTGGGAGGACATCCTATACCTTCCAGGAATTTCCACAATACCTTCCTGCTTACATTGTCGAACGCTTTGGTAAGGCCGACAAACGCCACATAAAGTCCCTTGTTCTGTTCTCCGCATTTCTCTTGGAGCTGCCTGAGAACAAAAACCATGTCAGTGGTGCTCCTGTTGGCTCTAAAGCCACACTGACTCTCGGGGAGGAGTTCTTATGTGATAGTGGGCACCAGTCTGTTGAGGAGTACTCTTGTGAGGATTTTCCCTGTGACGGAGAGCAGAGTTATCCGGTAATTGGAGCAGTCTGACTTTTCTCCCTTCTTCATGTACAGGGTGATGATGATTGCGTCACAAAGGTCCTGTGGCAGTTTGCCTTGGCGCCAGCAGCAAACAAAGACCTCATGGAGTTTAGAGTGAAGTGCTGGGCCCCCATATTTCCAGATCTCAGCTGGGATCCTATCAACTCCTGCAGCCTTACCATTTTTTAGCTGCTCAATGGCTTTTACAGTCTGTTCGAGAGTAGGGATTTCATTCAGTTCTGTTTTCATTCTTTGTTGTGGTATGCGGCGGAGCGCTGAGACTGAAACTATGCGGTTGGCACAGAATAGAGTATGAAAGTGGTCAGACCATCACTTCAGAATCAACGCCTTGTTTCTAAGGAGTGTTTTACCATCTGCACTGCGCCATGAGCTTTGGACCAGGTGTGAAGGGCCATACATGGCCTTCATGGCTTGTAAAACCCTCTGTAGTCTCCGACACCTGCGCAACGCTGAGTTCTTTCAGAGAGGTTGGTCCACCACTGGTTCTGAATTTCTCAAAGCTTTCGTTGGAAGTTCCTGAACACAAGACGGAAGGCTGCTTTCTTGTTAGGTTAGATGGCTGAGCGAGATGTGCTTGATGGGCGGATCTCTTTTCCAACAGTAATTGATGGATCTCCGGACTGTTTTCGTCAAACCAGTCTTTGTTTTTCTTTGTGGAGAAACCTAGGTTTTGAGATGTTCCCGTAGAGCCTCTGAGGAGGGATCCGTGAAGCATCTGCGATCTTCTAGTCTTGACTGGAGATTCGCCTGGAAGGTGGTATTGGTGATGGTGAGTTTCTGCTCTGTGCAAAACTCTAGCAGAAGGCGCCCGTTGACATTGTAGTTTCCAACACGTGATTGCCAAGTACACCTTTCCAAGCTTCTGAATCCTTGCCTACTCTGGCATTAAAGTCGCAGAGGATGATGACCTTGTCGTCTGCAGGGACATTTTGTACAAGATTGTGCAGATCAGTGTAAAACCTGTCCTTTTCTGCAGGATCCGCTTAAAGAGTTGTGGCATAGACACCGAAAATTGTAGCACTCTGTTTGCTTTGAAGTGGGAGGCTCATAAAAAATGATGCGGTCATAGTGACCCATTGGCAGTTTATGAAGTTTGGAGACGATATGGTTCCTGACCATGAAGCCCACACCAGAGAGACATTTCTCATTTTCTGGCTTCCCTGACCAGTAGAGGATATAGCCTGCCCTATGTTCCTGAAGGCTTCCTTCCTCTGGGAGGCGGACTTCACTGAGGCCAGCAATGTCAATAGCCAGCCTTGATAGTTCGTGGGCTACTAGAGCAGTGCTTCGTTCTGGGTGACCACTGTCTGTTGTGTCAAGCATAGTTCTGATGTTCCAACATGCGAGTTTCAGTCCAAGTACACCTTGTGAGGCAGGTGTGAGTTTCAACCGCATCTGGAGATGCCTGTTGACTGAGGCTAGCCAACTAGGTGAAGTAGAGACAAGCTTTCTTTAGGTCACCTTTTCTAGGCCCCTCTCCATGTGGAGCAAGCAGTGCTGCCCCTAGAGAAGGCTGCTTGGTCATTCAGGGTGCTGCCGAATGATGCCGTTGTCTCCTGGGTCAGCATCAGGCGACCCATACACCTGAACCGCCTGCATACATTTCGCCCCTTTCCCATCGCTGCAGGGCTTTAAAATGTTGATTGTTCTTGATGTAGACGTGCTCCCTTGGGCCTGAGCAATGGAGTTGTTAGGTGCGATGCAATGTGCGCAGTACTGGTTCCACCCTTTACACTCTGGGTTCATCTGTCATGGCCTAGAAAGCTTGGACGGTGACAGTAAGGTCCTCGAGACGTAAGTGTTATATTGGAGTGTCCTTCTCCTAGATGGATGGCCTTACAGGGCTAACGAGCTGCATCTGCCCGGATTTTAAATCAGAGTTTTCTAGACTGCATCTGAATGAAAGGAGGGATAAAGCTTTGTCGTATTTGGGGTCATGTCTTGTGAGGTGGCCTAGATTTGAGTGTTGGAGCATTACACTGAAGACTACTTCAGCATTTGGTGCTTTCAAAAGCTGCAACCTGGGTTTGATTCCAGTCGAGGAACCAAGAGGTCTGACCACCCTAAAGCCAAGCAGGGTTCGGCCTGGTCAGTACTTGGATGGGAGACCACCTGGGAATACTAGGAGCTATATGCCCACTGGAAAATGAACTGGCAACCCACTCCAGTATCTCTGCCATAAATACCAAGTGGATGAGCATGACCATGGACATAAAGATGTGCCTGGTGTGTTACAGCCCATGAGGTCTCAGTGAGTCGAACACGACTGAACGACAAAACAACAACAGCTTCAATATGGATGTGCTGTGACCTTTATTGAATCTTTGATGATGGGGTAAATGTATGTGCATTTATATTATAGGGCCGCTCATGTTATATGTTTAAAATAAGCTTTTTTGAAGAATTACACCTGAACGTGAAAATGGTTAAAATGTATTTAGAATGTAAAAACATAATACAGCCTCTAATGTATTACCTTTTATATGAAATTATGATGTACCAATGTCCAGGGAGAAAGCTTCTTTCTGCACAATGGGAATTAAGCAGTCAAAGCTGCCAGTGCTTTCGGCTCATCAGTTTACAAGGACACAGAAGCGGCTTACCAAAGAGTATGCAGTGACATTACAGTCCTGCGGTGCACTCGCTTTATTGATCTTTTTACCTTTTTCAGATGTTGTGTCCGTGCTTGTTTACAGGATAATTGTAGTGGCTGTGGTCCAAATCCCAGATAAATAGAAGGTTGCCACCGCGCCGCAGCTACACGGTGATAATCAGACCTTGATGCAAGTTCTTCTGCATCCACATGCCTCAATACAACAATAATGCAACAAATTATTATTTTGTTATATTGCATTTGATGTAATGGTAACATTTTATGTTAGTCGAAAATTCTTCTGCTTTGATGATATTTTGCATTCTGGATAATTTTCAAATGTTTACCGACTTACTGTTTGCTTGTTGAAATAATTGTAGCAATTTATTAATTGCAATTCTAACACCTTACAACATTGCACATAGTTGTTGTTTTGTATTCCAAAGTGTGGGTTCATTGCAACATTACTGGGGTAACATTTACTTTGCTGTTTTACATTCTTGAGGCATTCTGAAGACTATGCATTTTACTATTGTTCTATTGCATTTTAGGATAATTGCCACATTTTACTCTCTTGCAATATTACATTTTGGGGTAATTGCAATATTTTACCCCCTTGCCGTTTTGCAATCTGGTACACCTGCAACATTTGCCCCCCTTTTTTTTTTGCATTTTGAGGCAATTTCAAACATTTGTTAATCTGTGTTCTGCAGAAAGTGCAATACTATCAGCCCTATTAAATTAGAAGCCTGCAGCGGTATCGGCAAGCCCACAAGGGCTGCAGACTTGAAATTCAGCTGCGTTACAGAGCTATTGAATTATAATGCCCGAGTTATGGCCTTGACGCAAACCCGTAAAGTATTTTTCGAACGTTGGATGCGGCCATGAGCGGGATCAATTAGTCAAACCCGTAGTTACGGTTTAGACAGAGCCAATGGAAACAGAGATCGTCATCATTACGTCACTGAAAAAATGGAAATAATTGCACAACTAATGCAATATTGATAAAGATGTAAATATGATATTCTAGTCCATGCGAGTTCCATTATATGTATTAACACATTGATTGCCGGGATCGATATAACACAGAACTGAAAGAACGATTTGCGGGCTTGAGAATGTTGTGCTATTAATCTTAATACCTAACATCACTTTCCCTTTTATTATAAGTACAGTAGTGTGTGTATATGTGCATTTACAGTGCTCCAGATTGGACTTTAACCCCCTTGCAGGTCCTCTCTGGAACCTGCTTTTTGGCTCAATTTGCGGGTTAATGGATTGATCGCCAGTGAATTTGTTGCAATTTAATGGCGTGATAGGAAACGTAACAGTTACAGGCTTGACAGATCAAAGGATTTGCGGGCGGGCAGCCCAAGTTTCCACGTCCGTAGCCTTTTCTCTCCCCTACCCCCCAAGTCATTGACGGGTTGCTTTACGGTGCTAATTTAATAACTGCAAGGCTTGCCGCCTACATTACGGGCTACGGATTCCAACGTTAGGGGAATATAATAGGGCTGTATGAGTCCTGGGAGTGAGCTCCAACACACTCATTGATTTTGATTCTGTAATAAAATTAAAACGTAGAAAACCTAGTTGTTGAGATTAGTGCTTTGAATCAGGGCGCGATCGGTGCTACAGAACAGCAAGAAGAAAGCTCTGGAAGATGTGAAACGTTTCCTCCGGGGAATGTCTTATAAAGCACGAGAAAGCGGCTGCAATCGCACAGCTGCAACCTGGCTCTTGTTAAGACATTTTTATTCTTTTCCTGGATGTGGGGTGCAACACATTCCAATTCACAACAGGCCCCCTGATGGTGAGTAGCCAAAGGTTAAAAGAGATGTCACACAGTCTTTCTGTGAGTACACACACACTAATATATATATATATATATCCCAAGGACCAGCTGTGTTCATAGGAACCACAACTTCTTGCTTTTGAAAAAGAAACCTCACCTGCCTACTGCATAAATCAAATATTTTCATGGATATTTGACCTGTGCTTGAACTAACAAGGAACTGTGCCGTACCCACCTGGGATATAGCAATTAACCCTATTTTATTCCAGTGATACACTTCGCCGTGACCCAGGGGTCTGTACAGATGCAGCCAACATCACTCGCTGCAGATGGGGAGTCCCGCTAAATCTTTGCTCAAGGAAAATAATATTTCTGACTAAGCAGGAGAAAAGGCATACAGCTAGTTTTTATTCAGTGAAAAATAATATTTTTTGATGCTTCTGGAGAAATCCATGAAACATGGAAATTGCGTGTGAGAACCATTACAATTCCTGGGAAGCTGGAGTTGCATTTCCTAAAGCAAGGTGTCTGCTCGTGGCCAGGTATGGGGAAGGGATGTGGTATCAATATTATCCAGTTATCAAACAAAAGCTCTGCATTTTTTTTGCTGTTCTCTCCTCCTCACCTCTCCTTCCACTGATAGTTACAACCATCATCCAGCTCTCATGATTTAATGTAACAAACACAAAATGGATTCTTGTACTTATAAACAGCGCCTTCACATATATTGCACTATACTCCCAAATTGTCTGTTGTGCATTTAAAAAAGCAGGTTGATATATGAAAAACGAGTGATTTAAAATGTACTAAAATAACATTAACTCTTTCACCCGTAGTGTGTTAGAGGGTTCTCTGTCACCAAAACCATTACAGAGGAAACTTAAAAAAGCATGGGGGAGGGGGGGCTGTTTACTTTACTAAAGGCTATGTGACTTTCCTGCAACTGCTCAGTGAATCTCCATAATTTCTTCCTGTAAATAGTTACCACCTCTATCTGAACTGTTCAATTATACAGATATGAGAGGAAGCCGGATGGAGTGATAGTTTGGAGATCTAGGAGTATTTGCTTAGTCACTGGTAATAATTCATAACTAGCAAACTGGGCTTATAGGGCTCTCATTATACTGGATTCAACCTATATTTCTAGTGGTGATTTTTTTGGTACCAGAATGTTATTAGCGCTACAGAATTAGGCCCCTATGCTAATTGGACGGTGTAAACAGCGGTATCGCCATAAATCAGCTGCCAGAGCTTTTTCTTCTCAAGGTACAACAGTATTCTAAACTTTAGCTCCCCCACATTACAGGACTCAGAAGTGCACAGCCGTTAATCCTGATCTGTAGCCGCAACCAATATCTGTGCAGCCAAACCAAGCTTTACGGATGAGACAGCCCTAGGAGCCAATAGGAGATGGGAATATCATAAATCTTATAATGAGTGGGAAGTGCCAACACTTCAGATTCACTTGAATATATATATATATACTAGGAAATTGCCCATCTAAAATGACAGTATTTAAATTGTAAGGCTGGCAATGCTGTTTGCCACACAATGTGAGGCTTTTGCTCCTCTGAGCACCTTTGGAGCTCATAACGAGCACCGCTTATTGCGAGCCTCTCCCTCAGTGTACTTCAACTTTCTTGCTTTGCACTGATCACCGTTGGCGCTCATCGTGAGCCCCACGCTGAGCGCCTTTGGAGCTCGTTGCAAGCCTCTCCCGCTCACGGTGCTCATTGTGAGCTCCTTTGGTTGCGTCCCTTTTCTCCCACCTACTGTACGGGCCGCTCATTGCAGGGTTCGTTAACCTGCAAGTTTAGTGCTTAGGAATGCCACGTGTCTCTTTCCAGCATCGCCCTCTGTTCCTTCCTCTGTGTGTCTGCTGATTGTTTGCGTGTTAGACGATGGCTGCCGTTGTGTATTTTCTAAGTCCCGCGTGCCTGGCGTTGTTGGTTTAAGTGTCAGTGTCTTTGCCGTAGTGTATTTTCTAAGTCCCACTTTGCTGACTTTGCTCAGCCTCGTTTTCATCCAGTTTCAGCATTTTAAAGTTTTTCGTCCGCCATTTTTTCCCCTCGTTTAGCCGATTTTGTATTGACGAAAAAACAAACAAAATATGGCTCAAATTCTCTTGCAACCTCACTCCCAGGCTACCTGGCTCTCCCCCTGTGCTGTGTGTGAGTGTGTTATTATTTTTGTTAAATTATTTTATTTGTTTTTCAGGTTTTTAGAGCTACGTGCTTGGCTCGCAGTTGCGTGCCTCAACTGCTCGTCTCGCTTTGTGAGGCTCACAGTTGCGTGCCTCAACTGCTTGCCTCTCTTCGCAGTTCTCTTGCGCAATGTTTTAGTTTTGGGGGGGGGGCTTAGCATAGCTATGTAGTGTTTACTCGTAAGTGCGTTTTCAGGGATTAGCATAGGGCCCTATGTTGGCGCATTACAAATAAAGCTAAGACTGATGTAACCCCCGTCGGGGTTTAGCTTTCTCCGATGTAATGATGTTTTTTTTCTCAACTGCTCTTCAGGTCAGAATATTCTCTTATTAAAAAGGTAGTAATGCACTGAAATCCATATGGAAGTTTATGAATGAGTTTATAATGAGTAGTGACCCAATCAGAAATTGGAGCATGCCAATAAAGCAGCTTTCCAGGCAGGAGGCACCCATTGCTGTCTGAGTGCGCCTTGGAAAAATCTCATCAGATATACCTGATAGTTGGTTTTTGTGCGCCGCTTAATTTAAAATGTTAATTATTATGAATAAAGGTGACATTTTATTACCTACCCTTAATTTTGGTATTAAGTTTTCTAGACCACTCATTTTGCAATGTACAAAACTATTATTATTATCCTTTATTCGTAACGCAACAACATATTCCATAGTGCTATACAGGGGTTAAGTACATAGCATAGCGCATTGCAAAAACCACAGATGTCATTGTCCCCAGTGCCACCATGGGACCTTTTGAAGTGATGACCATATGTGTCAGAGATGAGATTAGATACGGAGGTGCCAGACGAGGGTCCTGGGGGGATAATCACATCTCTATGTATTCAGAGTGGAATGTGTATCTGTCAGCCCTAATGCCATGTTCCTGTCCCAGTGCTGCCTGGTGTATGTCACTGTGAGACTGTGCAGCGCTGACTAATTACCGGAGCATGATGGTCTACATACTACATTGGGACTAATTAAAATTAGTAGTGTGTCGGGATCCAAGGAATTACAGTAAATCACTGCAAACTTCTGATATAACATTATATAAAATACATCAATGCCACAGCACTAGGGGCTGCCAACGGGACGGTGAGGGGAAATATACCCCTGGGGGGGCTGTAACAGGAAGAGAAAGGAGGTGAAGGGAATAAGATTGTGATAAGGAGGAGGGGAAAGAAAGGAGAGGAGGATATGTAGGGAAAGAGCGAGAAAGATAGATAAAAGTTTTAATCACAATATAATGAAATGCTATTACTGAGATTTGTCAATGTAAAACTGAGAAAAGAGAACGAGAGTGAATGGGAATTACAGAGAAAATGATTTATAGTTATATAGAGCAAGTGTATAATAGATGGATAGAGTGAATGAAATACAGAGTTAGAGAAAACTAATTATATATTATTTATTAACTTGTATTTGTATCGTGCCAACATATCGCAATTTAATAAGGCTGTGTATGTATATATATATATAGTATATATGATAGGACATATAGATATGTATAGCAAGAATTTACAAATTTATCTTAAAATTAAGAGCCAGCCAAGTCAGTTAGAAGCCAGCCAAACATTGTACAGGTTATATATACCAAAATATATGTATAATAACTAAAATATTGGGAACCAGCAATCACATTTTAGGAAACATGTCAAGCCCGGCATTTAAACATATATAAAGAAGTATAAATAGATGGATAGACCAACATTGTAAGGTCCACAACTATATATATATATATGATAAGTTATTTTTCAATTACGTTTTTGTTTTAAAGAGCATGCTGTCCCCCAGTAAGGTAATAAAATGATGCCCCTCTCAGTATAATGGTGGGACCAGTGCTCCTGGCCTGGGGAACCTACATATTGTCCCCAAGCCCATGCTATAGGATTTGTTCCTTCACATAAGTTTTCATTCTCGTTAAAATCTCTTGAAATATTTAAACTCCCTCATTTTAATGCATTTGGATAAGTTCTGCTGCCCCATGCGTGTCGTTCTATAGTGAAAATCCGCTTTCCATGTCTGTGAGTGGCTTGAATTAGCAGCGCACTGGAAAGTACACGAATTACAGTAATTGCTTTATTGTCTTGGAACCTGAGATACTCCTAATCTAGTGCTTGTGCAAACATGTTTAACGTGCGCTAATGTGTTTTCCAAGCAGGCCCTCTCGGCAAAGCCCTGCTTCTCATTAATTGACATCAGTAGCACTATGCAAGATTTCAAAGGCTTCTCCAGACCCAGGCCGTGTTTCTAATTTCCTTACTTTCCTGTGCTTGGAATGCCAATTTTAATTTCTTCCCGTGGTGGGATGCAGCCTGCCAAGCAGGGATTTTATATATAAATGGCTTGTCTAACTTGCCAGCATTAAATGATTCAGAGGAATGTTTCCTTGCTGTTTGATGACATTTGGATAGGAGACTCTGCTAGTGATTAGAGGCTTTTTACAGCTCCACATGATGGAGAGGTCTTTTTTGGCCTTCATTTGTCTCTTTGGCTGCATGGACGCCTTATATGTTTATTATATAATTGCTACATCGGAATCTAATGAGGCTATTTTCAGACCAGGTGTTGAAATTTTTACTACCACATACTGGGAGGAAATTCACTTAGAGGATGAGCGATGACCTGCAACCCTCTGCAGCTCATCACACATCAGCGCTACTCACTAGTATTCTAATTAGGGCCAAGATGAGCTGCAGTAATCCCTGATGTATACACTCCCTTAACAATCTCTTCTATGACTGTAGTATGTTCACATGAAGCCCTGTTCTGATTGGCAATCATTTTAACGATTCATAAGAGGTCCCTCTGATTGGTTCAGCATCATGTGTTTTAACAGTAGATTTTATTTTAAATAAAATAATAAGACCAATGTCTACCTATTTATATACAACAAACACTGATATATCTATAACATCAATACTATTTTATGTAAATATAAAATCTACTGCTAATGCAGGGTAGTAAAACGCATAGGATGTGTTTAGTAAATTGGAAGGAGTTGGGTTTTCACGATAGATGCAGGGAACACGCCCATAACACGTACATTAGACGCCCCAAATCTTACAAAACGCGATCAGCCACAATGATCCAGCCATGATGAGCTAGTTATAACACAGAAGAAGGGGCTTTAACACGTCAACGAGAAGCTGGAGGTTAACTTCCCCCCACTCTGCTAAGCTCCAGCTGTAATGGCCTAAAACTTCACATTGGGCTGTAATATTCATGCGTCCTGATGTTCGTTTCGCCACCGAATGTGGCTTAATTATGATTAAGATGGCAAAATCGCTCTAGTAAAGGAATTAATTGGTAAAAGAGGTGGAGATGTCAAGAAGACATATTTAAGAGTACTATTAGGAGTACCCTTAGAGAGATAAGACTAACCTATAGGTTATATGTAATGGGCCATGTGTTAAGTAATAAGGGATGTGTTATATAGACAAATCATTTCACATTACTGTAGACCAGTGGTGATAACAGGAGGCCCAGGGATGGGGGGCACATGCACCTCGGGCACTTCCCATGCGGCTCCAAGCCTTTTTTCTGGATTGGGAAAGCGAGGTCATCTTCCACAACATCTCTCTAAAACTAGCAGATAATACCCCAACATACTAAATACTTTTCCTCATTATCTAGAACTTCCTTCCCTATCAAGACTTTTCGTTTTGCTTTGGTGTAGATCACTGTGAGGCCCTTCTAGTGAAATCAGCATCTCATCACTGGTGTAGACTGTAGATGGAGCATCATTCACATGCAGCACATACTCTACTGCAGTGACGAATTTGGACAGACGGTTGGCCCTGTAATTGAAGCCCTAGGCCTGGGCCTTGTTAGACTCGTCTGGAATTAAGTCCTTGCATACATGTTGTGTAAATAGCATGGAGTTTACTCTAAAAGGGACCTTGTTTGTAGTAATATTGCTCCCCTTGGCACTGGAGAGGTTACAGGAATCCAGTTTTATTATATGACAGGCAGATAATAGGATGAGCCCCTCGCTCCCTGTAATTAGTAGGTTCACCTTGGCTCGGTATGTAACCCTCAGGAGTGTAGGTTATCACCTTTCATCTCTGTAATATTAGTATCTAGCCTTGCATTTACCCGTACCATGGAGTCTCAGATTTTATAATACACTTGATAATGGGTAATATGTTTAGAAAATAAAGTCATTACAATTATTTTAGTTATATTAATTAATAGGTCTGTTTCCTGAAACTATTACTGCTGGTTTCTAACTTTTTAGCTATTCTACAAACATTTCTATATCTACTAGAATAGAAACCAGCCCGTAGTCCATTGCTATGTTGTTTTTTGTATGTTTGTAATGTTGTGTACAAATGACTGATTTGATTATGTGATTATGTGATTATATTTACACAAAATGTAGCATATACCCGGAGGTAAATAACCTATTACCTATTTGTCTGCAAAATAATTTGTATAACTATTACAAGTATAAAAAGAGATTAATTATATTGTTCTATATCCTTATGCTATATGATATCACATAATATAATTGTCAAACTGCGATTCGTCGTCACGCTTGCGACGAATCGCAGTTTGACAATGATGAACTGCGCATTGCGCAGCAGTAGCCGCGCTTGCACAGAGCGCGGCGCAAGCTGCGCATGCGCAGAGCGAGCCACGCATGCGCAGAGCACGGCGCGAGCCGCGCATGCGCGGCCCGGGCCGCGCATGCGCACAGCACGGCGCGAGCAGATGGGAGAGTGGGGAAGAGGGGGAGGCACAGAGGGAGAGTGGGGAAGAGGCACAGAGAGAGAGTGGGGAAGAGACACAGGGAGGGGGGAGAGACACAGAGGGATAGGTGGGAAAGAGACACAGGGGAGGTAGAGGAGGGGGAAAAGACACACGGGAGTGAGAGAAGGCGGAAGAAACACAGGGGAGGGAGAACAGGGGGAAGATACACATGGGAGGGAAATGGGGGGGGGGAAGAGGGGAACAGACACAGGGGGAAGGGGGGAACAGACACAGGGGGAAGGAGACACAGGCCAGGGGGGAACAGGCACAGAGGGAGAGGGGGAAGAGACACAGGGGGGAGAGATACAGAGGGTGAGGGGGGAAGAGACACAGAGGGAAAGGGGGGAAGAGGTACAGAGAGAGGGGGGAAAGAGGCACAGAGGGGGGAGACACAGGAAGGGGTGAAGAGACACAGTGGCGAGAGACACAGAGAGAGGCGGGGGAAGAGGCACAGAGGGAGAGGGGGAAGAGACACGGGGGAGAGATACAGAGGGTGAGGGGGGGAAGAGACACAGAGGGAAAGGGGGGAAGAGGTACAGAGAGAGGGGGGAAAGAGGCACAGAGGGGGGAGACACAGGAAAAGGTGAAGAGACACAGTGGCGAGAGACACAGAGAGAGGCGGGGGAAGAGGCACAGAGGGAGAGGGGGAAGAGACACGGGGAGAGATACAGAGGGTGAGGGGGGAAGAGACACAGAGGGAAAGGGGGGAAGAGGTACAGAGAGAGGGGGGAAAGAGGCACAGAGGGGGGAGACACAGGAAGGGGTGAAGAGACACAGTGGCGAGAGACACAGAGAGAGGCGGGGGAAGAGGCACAGAGGGAGAGGGGGAAGAGACACGGGGGAGAGATACAGAGGGTGAGGGGGGAAGAGACACAGAGGGAAAGGGGGGAAGAGGTACAGAGAGAGGGGGGAAAGAGGCACAGAGGGGGGAGACACAGGAAGAGGTGAAGAGACACAGTGGCGAGAGACACAGTGGCGAGAGACACAGAGAGAGGCGGGGGAAGAGGCACAGAGGGAGAGGGGGAAGAGACACGGGGAGAGATACAGAGGGTGAGGGGGGAAGAGACACAGAGGGAAAGGGGGGAAGAGGTACAGAGAGAGGGGGGAAAGAGGCACAGAGGGGGGAGACACAGAGGAAGGGGTGAAGAGACACAGTGGGGAGACACACAGAGAGAGGCAGGGGAAGAGGCCCAGAGGGAGAGGGGTGGAAGACACAGAGTGGGGAGAGACACAGAGGGTGAGGGGGAAGAGACAGAGAGGAAGAGGCACAGAAAGAGGAGGGGAAGAGACACAGGGGAGTGAGTGGAGGGGGGAAGATACACAAGGGAGGGAAATGGAGACAAGAGGAAGGCGGGAACAGACACAGGGGGAGGGGGAAAGAGACACAGGCCAGGGGGGAACAGACACAGGGGAGGGTTGGGGGAGACACAGGGGGGGGAAGAGATGCATGGGAGGGAGAAGGGGGAAAGAGACACAGGGGAGGGGTTTAGAGACACGGGATGGAGAGGCAGGTAAAAACACAGGGGGGCAAGAGATAAAAGGGAGGTAGACGAGGCGGAAGGAGACACAAGGGAGGGAGAGGTGGGGGGAAATAAGACACGAGGGAGGAAGTAGACAGAGGGAGAGACTCGCAATGAGCTCCAAAGGGGCTCATTGCAAGGCCTGTGATGAGCGCCAAAGGCGCTCATCACAAGGCCAGTAAAGTAGAAGGGGAGAGGCTTACATTGTGTGGCAAACAGCATTGCCAGGCTTCAGTTTTTATTGCCGTCATTTTTGACGGGCAAGTCGCTAGTTATATAACTGTGTAACTGTATCTAATCTATCACATCTATATCAAACACACGTTACATGGAGTTATTCAATACACATACAGATTTATTTTATTTAAAAAAAAACGAGCGACTTGCCCGTCAAAAATGACGGCAATATAATTTGAAGCCTAGCAATGCTGGTTGCCAAACAATGCAAGGCTCTCCCCCCTGTAACTTGCGGGTCTCTAGATGAGCGCCTTCGGCGTTTATTGTGATCCTCTCCCCTCCGCTCTACTTTATGGGCCTCGCGATGAGCGCCTTCAGCCGCTGATTGCAGGTGTTTGCCAACCCGCAACTTATGTGCCTTGCAATGAGCACCTTTGAAGCTCCTTGCTAGCCTCTCCCAACTCTCTAACCCCTGTGTCTCTTTCCCCCCTCACCCTCCCATGTATTTTTTTTCTTTATCTCCCTCCCCTGTGTCTTCCCCCCCCCCACTCCCTCCCCTGTGTCTCTCCCCCCCCCCCCCCCACTCCCTCCCTGTGAAGCCAGTCACGTACGGCCCTCTTCGGCGCTCATTGCAGCCGCCGTCAAACCCGTAACTTTCGGGCCTTGCGATGAGCACCTTTGGCCTTTGGAGCTCATTGCGCATGTGCAAGCCTGAAGCATTTAACATAACGTTACCACAACTATTATAGTTGATAGTTTCCACACCCTCAGAGGTGCTTACATAGGTAGCTGGTACTAAACAATAGGAACACTGCATTCAGGTACATTTTTTAACCCTATACTAACCTTCAAGCCAACAGCAACACAGTGCCGAGATCCTGAGCAGTACTGCCTGAAGCTGCTTCCTTCCTTTTGGTGGGAAGAAACAACTATACATCCTATAATGCTTTTTTGCAGAGATGGTTCCCTAGACTTTGCAACAAAGTTGTAACTGCCTCTGATTGGCCAACATTATTTATGCATTTTTGTGCTAATTTAGCCAGAGTTCTTTACAGGCATTTTAGGGGAAATTTGCAAACTCTAGGGTAAGTTTATTAATGTTTATTTTAGGACTTTTTTCATGTTTGCATAGACTACTGATGCTTCTCTATCAGACGCTTTCACAGTCCAGGCAACTTCTACATACCTATAAAGCTCATCCATGCCCTTCTCTGTCTCTATGCCTCACTCTCCGTGCCTATTTCTCTCTGTGTCTCACTCTCTATTTCCCCCCTATATAAATACATGTATTAATTATGTTATAAATATGTTTTTAACTTGTCCAGTTCCATAAATGTGCTTCCTTTCCTAATCCGTGGCGATGCTTGGTAAGGCCACATGTTGGTTAGGGGATGCTTCCCACTTTGATTTGTGTGGGTCATAACAAAGGGCCAAATATAATATATATATATATATATATATATATATATATATATATATATATATATATATATATATATATTCTACTTTGGAAGGGATAATTTGGATACAAAACAGTATTTTCAACATTATTCCTAAATTCTATCTCAGGATTATTACACTCATTTTCAAACCCTCTATTAAAAATGAGAATCTGTTTCAGAAATGGTTTGCACGCGTCTCTTTACAGATGCGATGGGACATTTAAAGGTTACTCCGGCCCCTCGTTTCAACTCCTGCCAGTAGATGTGTACACATGTTGTTCTGGGACTTTTATTTCAAATCTGCGGGATTAAGGAAACAGAACTGGCCTTTCTTTAACTGCACCTGCGCCGTAAAAACAATGATTTCAGTCTGATGGTATCCAGACCTTGCAAACAGGATTATACTTTCTCATTCGATTTCATTTATTTGCGAAGTGCCTGAAAGCAGCTGTGCCCGGCGCAGAACACGATCCTTCTGCAAAGATCTGGAAATGAGCTTTCTTGTAGCCGTGATGTCTTGTTGCAATAGTAGGAAGCTTGATGGAAAAGTTCCCCTCCCCTCCGTGAAAGGATAATTAATTCCATCCTTTGTTTTTTTCCTAGTTTACAAAGATATGATTGTTTGCTTTTCGCTGTGCACATGTGCGGACATTTAAGAGTTTAATTTACGTTGAAGGCTATTCTGTTACAGGACTGCTTTTGACATCTGGTCATTACAAGAACTGAGTCATCGAGGCTACGGGGCCGCGCAGAGAGGGACAGCTGTGCCGGCTGGGGAGCCACAATGACTAAAAAGGGGTGTTGGAGTCACACATTATGCACCATGCATTTAAAAGGGTTAAAACGTTTCTTGTCCCCTTTTGTACATAAAATATTAGTGATTTGAGGTCAGAGTTTTCTCCACTTTTGCATCTACAGTAAATGCTAAAATAGAATGGCTTTCATTTTCCTAAAAATGGAAACAGGTTTTGCTTTGCCACTCTATTTGTGTTTACAGAACAGTAATAGGACACAAGCTATTTAAAAGTAAGGACATTACACTATCAACATAGATTTGCATTCCCAGTAGTAACATACGGACGTGAGAGCTGGACCATAAAGAAATCTGAGCGCCCGAGAATTGACGCCTTTGCCTTGTGGTGTTGTAGAAGACTGCTTAGAGTCCATTGGACTGCGATAAGATCCAATAAATCAATATTACAGGGAATGAAGCCAAACTGTTCACTGGAAGGTATGATCATGGGGCTGAAGCTTAAATATTTTGGCCATATCATGAGAAGACAGGATTGCCTAGAGAAGACTATGATGCTGGGAAAGGTTGAAGGCACACTGAAAAGGGATGGCAGAGGAGGAGATGGGTAGATGAGTTGACTGAAGCAATGAACATGAGCTTGATGGAGCAGGTTTTGCTGCAGACATAAGGTCACAGAGAGTCAGATACAACTGATCAACAACAATAAGACATATTTTTATAACAGCCCAAGTGTCATTTGCAATGAGAACATAGAGTATCAGGGTAAACTAATGAGCTAATGCTATTTGCTGAATATTTTTTATTACAATTAGTGGTGAATCTGTTTATTGCAACAATGACAGGTGTCATAAGTTGTGCATGCTCATTAGTAATTATTCTTCATGGCCGCTTTACATGCATGCCCATTTCTGACAGATTATAATGTGCTACAGAGGCAAATCAGGAAAGTGGGTACAGAATTATAGTCATCATTATGATGAGGCAGTTTTAAACCCGTACATGATAAAGGAGCCATTTACCTGAAGGACCTCCTAGCACCCTGCACAGTGAAGGAGGCATCAACCTGAAGGAGCTCATAGTGCCCTGCATAATGAAGGAGCCAGTTACCAGAAGGACCTCCTAGCAACCTGCACAATGAAGGAGGCATCAACCTGAAGGAGCTCATAGCGCCCTGCATGATGAAGGAGCCAGTTACCTGAAGGACCTCCTAGCACCCTGCACAATGAAGGAGGCATCAACCTGAAGGAGCTCATAGCGCCCTGCATGATGAAGGAGCCAGTTACCTGAAGGACCTCCTAGCACCCTGCACAATGAAGGAGGCATCAACCTGAAGGAGCTCATAGCGCCCTGCATGATGAAGGAGCCAGTTACCTGAAGGGCCTCCTAGCACCCTGCACAATGAAGGAGGCATCAACCTGAAGGAGCTCATAGCGCCCTGCATGATGAAGGAGCCAGTTACCTGAAGGACCTCCTAGCACCCTGCACAGTGAAGGAGGCATCAACCTGAAGGAGCTCATAGCGCCCTGCATGATGAAGGAGCCAGTTACCTGAAGGGCCTCCTAGCACCCTGCACAATGAAGGAGGCATCAACCTGAAGGAGCTCATAGCGCCCTGCATGATGAAGGAGCCAGTTACCTGAAGGACCTCCTAGCACCCTGCACAATGAAGGAGGCATCAACCTGAAGGAGCTCATATTGTCCTGCACAATGAAGTTGCCATTTACCTGAAGGACCTCCTAGCACCCTGCACAATGAAGGAGGCATCAACCTGAAGGAGCTCATAGCGCCCTGCATGATAAAGGAGCCATTTACCTGAAGGACCTCCTAGCACCCTGCACAATGAAGGAGGCATCAACCTGAAGGAGCTCATAGCGCCCTGCATAATGAAGGAGTCAGTTACCTGAAGGAGCTCCTAGCACCCTGCACAATGAAGGAGGCATCAACCTGAAGGAGCTCATAGTGCCCTGCATAATGAAGGAGCCAGTTACCTGAAGGACCTCCTAGCACCCTGCACAATGAAGGAGGCATCAACCTGAAGGAGCAAATAGTGCCCTGCATAATGAAGGAGCCAGTTACCTGAAGGACCTCCTAGCACCCTGCACAATGAAGGAGGCATCAACCTGAAGGAGCTTATATTGTCCTGCACAATGAAGGAGCCAGTTACCTGAAGGACCTCCTAGCACCATGCATGATTTAGGAGCTCTTAGCTCCTTATGTTTAAACTTGAAGGCTGAGATCTGTTAACCATCCCAGAATCTCATGACCTTCCTGTGGGAACTAGCTGCCACATCCCTTCAGAAAGGCCCATAACTTGGTCATGTTTAAAAAGAGACTGAAGACGCCTCTGCTAAATGCTTTGAGACTCGTTTGGAGAAAAAGAGCCATATAAATGTATTATTATTATGATCAATTTGCCCAGAATAACACTTTGTGGTTTGGATATATTACTGATTCTTCTGGATTGTCAGCCCTCGTGATATTAACAGTTTCAGACGTTCAGCGGTAATTGGTGCGAACAGCCACTTAATTAACCCCTTGCCTGCCAGGGGTCATAGGCTTTAATCACTGACCCTCTGTAACCGGGAAGTCATAAATTTGACACATTTGGGAGCATGAAGTCAACTGCGTGAGAGAATGGAGAGTTGTAAAGCAGAGCCATTCCCACGGCAGCACACAGCACAATTAAAGACCGTCTTTCTTGTTTTTATTTTTTTAAAATAGTTTTGTTAAATATCATCTTATTCAGTGGTTGCCAATGTGGCCCCTAAAAGCTGACCTGGGTCTTCTGGGTGAGTTCTGGTGACGATCATCATGGGCCACCTAATGGTTTTTCTGACAGCTCGTTGGCATTTGCAATGTATTGTTCCATTTTAGAATGTAGTTTGTACATTAATATATCTAGTATTTGTTTAATGTATTTTATATATAAGTTCCTTTTCTGTGTCCCTTGTAATGTTATTGCAAGGTTATTGCCCATTTTTGCTTTGTGTTTCAGTAGCACTTGGTGGCGCACCCTCTGACCCTCTCCTCTCTATCCTTCTGTGTACCTCTGATGTGCACCCCGGTCAGTGACTTGTGAACATAACACAGAAAATATAATGTTACTGTCATACTGTACACTCTCTGTAAGTGTATGCTGCAGGTGATGTGAGCATGTGCTCCCTGCTCTAAGAGCAGAACATCATATATTGCTATTACATACGCCCTGGAAGAAGATATGCAAGGCTCGGCTACAGCCCAAATCCTTAACACAAAGGTCCCACTATTTCTTGCTTTGTTCATTAGATTGAAAATGAATAGGGTGGGGGGTAATGACCCCTCTGCCCATGTCCGCTCTGCTGCCTAATAATCGAAAAGTTGTTCATAAAGAGGTTGGGGATATCTTATCATTTCAATAGCAAAAATATAAATCACTTCCACTCTCAAATGTTTCTATTTTCATAACTGCTCGATCACTTTGGGTCAGCGGCACTGTGGGACCCCAAGTCATATTGTGCTGTGTGAAGGGATCCCATACACATGGGCTAGCTGTGTGAAGGGATCCCATACACATGGGCTAGCTGTGTGAAGGGATCCCATACACATGGGCTAGCTGTGTGAAGGGATCCCATACACATGGGCTAGCTGTGTGAAGGGATCCCATACACATGGGCTAGCTGTGTGAAGGGATCCCATACACATGGGCTAGCTGTGTGAAGGGATCCCATACACATGGGCTAGCTGTGTGAAGGGATCCCATACACATGGGCAAGCTGTGTGAAGGGATCCCATACACATGGGCTAGCTGTGTGAAGGGATCCCATACACATGGGCTAGCTGTGTGAAGGGATCCCATACACATGGGCTAGCTGTGTGAAGGGATCCCATACACATGGGCTAGCTGTGTGAAGGGATCCCATACACATGGGCTAGCTGTGTGATGGGATCCCATACACATGGGCTAGCTGTGTGAAAGGATCCCATACACATGGGCTAGCTGAACATAACACAAGCCACATCTATATGTCCTATAGTAAATTATACTGCAGACAGATAAAGGGAGGGACTTGGTGATGGAGATTGCTCCTTGTACTGGAGAAAAGTGCTTGTGTTTCAGTTGTGTCTTGAGGCCCTTCTTCTCTCCTCTCTTCCCACACCTTTCTTTGCCAATCGCATGATTAGCTAGTCAACCATATTTTATGTGAAATAAAACCAGGATGTTTGGTCTGATTGGCTGACTAGAAGACCATGTGATTGAGGGTGAAAGTAAGGAATTGCAGAGGAGGGGAAAACATTAGTGCCATGGTGCAGTGTAAGTTATTATCTTTACATTACTGCAAAGAACAAATCCATTATCATATCCCTGTAAGGACCAGAGGCAATGCATGGACTGTATTATACAATAACTATATATATAAATATTACACATAATATAACCATACTTATCACACTATTTACACTCTATACACAATTATATGAAATTATGGGTGCAAAAATTGCCTGGGAAGCTCCATGATCACTGTAGGAACATGGAGACCTCCACAAGAGAGAAGTCATTCCACGGTGTTATTCTTGGTTATATTTATCTAAGTGTTATTATGTTATCCATATTTAAGCCTAAAAGTATTTATTTTAATGACCCAGTAAACCTCCTGATGTCATAAGAAAGCGAGTAAATCTGTATTATTATTGGGTTTTATGGTCACACAATGACTCACAAGTTGTTTCTCAACATTAAACATATTTAAGTGCTATAGGTTTGTTATTGCATCATGTATGTATGGCGTGAGTAAAGTAATGTTTGAACTTATGAGTAATACGTGTACATAATATCTAGTGTTTGCAAATCTCAGACACTATTATTTATGATGAATTGAACCATGTTTTGTTGTAAAATCTGTTATTGCGCCTTATATTATTTTCATACAACTTTATATCAATTTGACAAATCCCAGACTATAAGGAGCCATCTCCCTATATATCCACGTTTTCTGGATTATTACATTTTTGCATTCTTTATGCAAAAAAAACATCCTTCATATGTGCAGCACATTTCATAAAACATTTTATTTTTATTAATATCTAAAAATTCCACTAATGATTATTTTGACACCCCTAGGGGTGTCTACACAAGTGCCGGATCCCCCCCAATCAGCATGCAGCATTAGGGGACCAATTTTAATCCATTATTCACCTTCTTCAGCTAATAGGGGAGTGCTGATGTCAGTGCTGGGATATGGCCCTCCCTGCTGCTTCCTGTCTGCGATGTGTGCTATGCTGCTGCCATAACACCTTCTAACATGGACCACACTACATATCCCAGGCTGTTTTGCAACACAATGTTTCAGCTTAACCTCTGCTTTCTCGTGATTGGCCTAAACTCATTTGTCTATGCTAATTTAGCCTGTGTTGGGAGAGGGTGTTAACTCTTAATTTTCAGAAAATACATTTTGCCAACTTAGTTAAGTGTTTACTGTAAATGTTTATTTTAGTATTTTGCCTGCACAAAAAAAAAAATGTTTTCACACACTATTCATTCTCTATCAGATGCTTCATAATCCAGGAAACTTAGATATGCTTTTAAAGGACCACTGTAGTTTGTGAAAAATTCAAATTTTTGTGACGTTTGCTAAATAAATAACCAAATTCTGTGCAACTTAGTCATAAAATGCATTTTAGGTAAAATCTTCATTTAACAGAGTCTGCCAAGATTAATAATGTCTCTAAAAATGCTTTTATGCCAAGGAATAGCTGCTGATCGTAATTTGTGTATAACCCAAAATATTGGTGTTTTTGAATGACGAGCTGAATATATAAATGGTGCAAAATATAACTTTTATTCAGCTAATTCTAAAAATGAGTATATGTGAATATATAAATGGTGCAAAAAAAGAAAAATGTCATTAGAATCATACCATGGAGTCTTATCCAATATAAAGGCAAAGAGAGATACACAAAGTGACTTAAGACCAATCACAGTCATGCAGAGCACCTTGTAATTCACCTTTAATCTTGCATGAAACAGGAGAAAAGAAACGTGAATGTAAATGTCATGGCTGACTAGTAGTATGAACTTGAATGGAAATGATATAAATATTAACATGCCCATCGTTTTTTGTTTTTAGTGGAACACGACAAGGAGTTCTTCCATCAGAGGCGGCACCATCGGGAATTCAGGTTTGACATTGCCAAGATCCCAGAGGGGGAAGCGGTGACAGCGGCCGAATTCAGGATATACAAGGATTATATCAGGGAAAGGTTTGATAATGAAACCTTCCATATCAGCATCTACCAGGTGCTGCAAGAACACCCCGGGAGGTGAGTGATGTCACACATGGGTATATATATAGAATACATGTGTTTATAATATTATTTACTACATACTGGGAACCGACAACAGGTAAATAAGAGATACAGTGTCAAGGAACCAACTACTGTACAATAAGGAACCTACAGTCTAGGGAATAGAAGAGTCTTTACATAGAGCAATAAACAGATACAAATCCTGAGGTATATAATGAAAGACCTTGCCCTAACGGCCTTTAATGGTGTAATGGAAACCTCTATCCCAATGGGCTTACAACCCATTGAGGCAGAAGGAGTCTAGTGGAGCGAGGCAAGGAGTTCCATAGAGTATGGGCAGCACGAGAAAAGTCCTGAAGGAGGGAATGAGAGGAGGTTATAAGAGAGGAAGAAAGAATAAGGTTATTAGTAGAGGAAAGCGGACAGCGTGTGGAGTATTTAATAATAAAGATCTGGCGATTCTGTACAGTACCGCGCGGTACCCGCGTTTTATGAGCACGTTTATGTGTCCCTGTTGTGCTGTGTGAAGGCTGTAATGTATAGGGGAATTTGCTGTTACTTCACAATGATTCCCCGACATCCTGCTAAGGACCAAAAAATGCAATATAACAGTGAACCCCCCCACCCCCGCAAACCCACAGAATATGAATTTCAATAAACAAGTATTAAATAAAATATAGTGCCCTCTGTGCACGTCTGCAGCTACAGAGCTCAAGTGCCGGATCTCCGTGTATACTGTCCCAGCATTCCTGCGCGGATATGTATGAAGAGGTGACATTTCCTGTCTCACATTTTTTATAAAATCTCAATATATTTTGTTTTATGAAAATAGTTAATATTGAAAAATATTAAGAGAATAGCTTAAAAAAATAAAAATAGAATTAGCTTCATGCTTTTGTATATGAATTGAAATTATGTATATATATATACCACCATATATACTTTTAGGGAGGAGGGGGTGTAAGACGTTCCCATCTTATTACAGTGTAAGGTTACAGCTGGGAATTAAAACTCCAGAGAAAAAATGTTTTTACTGAATACAGGAAACCCATTAGGGGTATAATGAGCATTATATGGGAAAGAAAGGCTTTGGGGGATTGGAGCATTAGGGGGGCTGCCTAACATTAGTGACTAATCTCAGGGATAACAATGTATTTACTTATTTAGAATATCCCTTGTTTTAGCAAAATGTTCTAATAGCTCATGGGTGATAAGTTATATTAGTTATTTGGTTTTGATCGTATTATCATTAGTTCTGGTCTCTCAATGTCCTGAAACTGAGGACATGATGTGGCCCCTGAGCGCACGTAGACATTACTAGATATGTATAAGAGAAATAGTGGGATTATTTATAGGTAATTATATTATATATGCCTGGTATAATGGGATGGAGTGCCTGGGTTTCTCATAAAGGTCGTAGTGTTACTGCTCGTCAGTGTCTGCACAGCTACAAGACAATCTCAGAAACAAAGGGACAGGAAGTTGATTTCAAGAACATTTAAAACTGGCTATACATTGTACTAACACTTTTCCTCTACAGTAAATCATTTCTGAAATGTTTAGCATTGATTTTGTGGCCTATTTATACAGTGTGTATCTCAATATGCTAATGTAGGACTGTAATCCTAATTAATACAGCATACCAGCTAATAAATATACATGAGAAACTTATTTGCATATAAATAGAACAGCAACAACAATATGAAATTTCTCAGGAATTATTCACTTTAGCAAATAATGGATAATATAGAGAAAGTTTTTCATGCTCTTTAAGAATAATCTAAAAAACAATTGGTTTTGGGGTGATAGAGTCCCTTTAAGTTAGTCTCCACTACATAAAACCATTTAAAGGACATGGATCTCACATATTTGAAAGGCAGATATTTAAAAAATATGTTTTACACTACAAATATTTTTTGCATAAAAAATGTCCATTGCAAAGTTTAAGTCATTTAGCATTCAGTAACCCTACATTTGCAATAACAGACTGTGTGTCGGGGCGCAGCACCCCTGAGTTACCGAGCTCTATAAAGTGATCATTTACTCTAAATTGGAATTACCAAATCATAATTTCTCGGTGGGAAGTCCTGACATTGCCACAAAACTGCATTTCCACAGTATATACATAAACATTTGCTGGTCTTATTTTTCATAAGCAGCAACAAAGTCAGAGGCGCTCAGAGAAAGGGCAACACCTAAGTAGGTTTGTTCTATAAGCCTGGTAACCTACTCACAGATCAGCCACTTTTAGCGACGTTTGCCTGTCACAGGGATAAATATGCTGTAGTATATCAGTCTGGTCTCACCCAATAGTGATCCAGCCCCGAAATACCAGGCAATTCTACCCTGAGCAAAATAAATGTATTTTTCATGCAAATACTGATCCTTTATATACACACACTAGACCCATTTAGATGCATCAAGTTATATTTCCTTTTACCCCGGACTCCGCTCATACACAGGTCTGGTGCCGGCGGCCTTGCCTGGATTACACATCGTAAAGCTGTTGTTGCCTAATATCAGATTATATCTTTGGCCGCTGCCTTCGCTGCTTTTGCACTGAGTCACAAGCTGTGGGTATGTAGTGAAGTATTTAGCAGCCGTGAGTTTCATCGTAGAATGAAGGGGTGTGGAATATGATCCGGGGCGACAGCTTTAACCACTAAATCCGCCAGATACTGTGCAAAGAACAAATTGATGGGATTTACAACTGTCTACTACGGAGTTATGGGACTAGTCACACAGATATGGAGTCATTCATAGAAAACAAGTTATTTACCCATTTATTCCATTTCTTATATGCACCACCATATGTCATTTTATATTAATATTTTAATATAACTCTCTCCTACTATAATGTACACCCTGGTATAGATAGATACCTGTACCTATCCAATATGGCAAACACTTCTGATACAGTGGCAGAAGTAACATTGCAGTTTACAAGATGGTGGCTGAGAGAAGATAAAGCCGGACACATCACTGTAAGATGTATTATACCCCATAACTGATTTAACAATATTATCTTAGTTTACAATCCAGAGTAAACCATGATATCTACAAACTGAAAAATGACTTCAACCTGAACATTTTGACACAGTTACCTAAGTAATGTTCATTTTATCATTACAGCAGAGCATAGCATAGGCCTAAGTAAGCTAGGCCCCATTTTACTACAGATATCAGTGTAGGCCCCATTTTACTACATATATCAGTGTAGGCCCCATTTTACTACAGATATCAGTGTAGGCCTCATTTTACTACAGATATCAGTGTAGGCCCCACTTTACTACAGGTATCAGTGTAGGCCCCATTTTACTACAGATATCAGTGTAGGCCTCATTTTACTACAGATATCAGTGTAGGCCCCATTTTACTACAGATATCAGTGTAGGCCTCATTTTACTACAGGTATCAGTGTAGGCCTCATTTTACTACAGATATCAGTGTAGGCCCCATTTTACTACAGATAACAGTGTAGGGACCATTTTACTACAGATATCAGTGTAGGGCTCCTTTTACTACAGATATCAGTGTAGGCCCCATTTTACTACAGATATCAGTGTAGGGCTCATTTTACTACAGATATCAGTGTTGGCCCCATTTTACTACAGATATCAGTGTAGGACTCATTTTACTACAGATATCAGTGTAGGGCCCATTTTACTACAGATATCAGTGTAGGCCCCATTTTACTACAGATATCAGTGTAGGGCTCATTTTACTACAGATATCAGTGTAGGGTCCATTTTACTACAGATATCAGTGTAGGGCCCATTTTACTACAGATATCAGTGTAGGCCCCATTTTACTACAGATATCAGTGTAGGCCTCATTTTACTACAGATATCAGTGTAGGGCTCATTTTACTACAGATATCAGTGTAGGCCCCATTTTACTACAGATATCAGTGTAGGCCCCATTTTACTACAGATAACAGTGTAGGGACCATTTTACTACAGATATCAGTGTAGGCCTCATTTTACTACAGATATCAGTGTAGGCCCCATTTTACTACAGATATCAGTGTAGTGCTCATTTTACTACAGATATCAGTGTTGGCCCCATTTTACTACAGATATCAGTGTAGGACTCATTTTACTACAGATATCAGTGTAGGCCCCATTTTACTACAGATATCAGTGTAGGACTCATTTTACTACAGATATCAGTGTAGGGCCCATTTTACTACAGATATCAGTGTAGGACTCATTTTACTACAGATATCAGTGTAGGGCCCATTTTACTACAGATATCAGTGTAGGCCCCATTTTACTACAGATATCAGTGTAGGCCCCATTTTACTACAGATATCAGTGTAGGGCTAATTTTACTACAGATATCAGTGTAGGCCCCATTTTACTACAGATATCAGTGTAGGGCCCATTTTACTACAGATATCAGTGTAGGGCCCATTTTACTACAGATATCAGTGTAGGGCCCATTTTACTACAGATATCAGTGTAGGGCCCATTTTACTACAGATATCAGTGTAGGCCCCATTTTACTACAGATATCAGTGTCGGCCTCATTTTACTACAGATATCAGTGTAGGGCTCATTTTACTACAGATATCAGTGTAGGCCCCATTTTACTACAGATATCAGTGTAGGGCTCATTTTACTACAGATATCAGTGTAGGGCTCATTTTACTACAGATATCAGTGTAAGGCTCATTTTACTACAGATATCAGTGTAGGCCCCATTTTACCACAGATATCAGTGTAGGCCCCATTTTACCACAGTTACCAAATCAGGTCTCATATTACTATAGTACTAGAATATGGCTTGTATTACCATAGATATCAGGATAGGCCTCGGATAACTAGAATATGGCTTGTATTACCATAGATATCAGGATAGGCCTCGGATAACTAGAATAGGGCTTGTATTACCATAGATATCAGGATAGGCCTCGGATAACTAGAATAGGGCTTGTATTACCATAGATATAGGCCCCATTTTACTACAGATATCAGTGTAGGCCCCATTTTACTACAGATATCAGTGTAGGCCTCATTTTACTACAGATATCAGTGTAGGCCTCATTTTACTACAGATATCAGTGTAGGCCCCATTTTACTACAGATATCAGTGTAGGCCCCATTTTACTACAGATAACAGTGTAGGGACCATTTTACTACAGATATCAGTGTAGGGCTCCTTTTACTACAGATATCAGTGTAGGCCCCATTTTACTACAGATATCAGTGTAGGGCTCATTTTACTACAGATATCAGTGTTGGCCCCATTTTACTACAGATATCAGTGTAGGACTCATTTTACTACAGATATCAGTGTAGGGCCCATTTTACTACAGATATCAGTGTAGGGCTCATTTTAGGCCCCATTTTACTACAGATATTCTAGTTATCTGAGGCCTATCCTGATATCTATGGTAATACAAGCCCTATTCTAGTTAAATGAGCCCTACACTGATATCTGTAGTAAAATGGGGCCTACACTGATATCTGTAGTAAAATGGGCCCTACACTGATATCTGTAGTAAAATGAGTCCTACACTGATATCTGTAGTAAAATGGGGCCAACACTGATATCTGTACTACAGATTTTACTACAGATATCAGTGTAGGGCTAATTTTACTACAGATATCAGTGTAGGCCCCATTTTACTACAAATATCAGTGTAGGGCCCATTTTACTACAGATATCAGTGTAGGGCCCATTTTACTACAGATATCAGTGTAGGGCCCATTTTACTACAGATATCAGTGTAGGGCCCATTTTACTACAGATATCAGTGTAGGCCCCATTTTACTACAGATATCAGCGTAGGCCTCATTTTACTACAGATATCAGCGTAGGCCCCATTTTACTACAGATATCAGTGTAGGGCTCATTTTACTACAGATATCAGTGTAGGGCTCATTTTACTACAGATATCAGTGTAGGGCTCATTTTACTACAGATATCAGTGTAGGCCCCATTTTACCACAGATATCAGTGTAGGCCCCATTTTACCACAGTTACCAAATCAGGTCTCATATTACTATAGTACTAGAATATGGCTTGTATTACCATAGATATCAGGATAGGCCTCGGATAACTAGAATAGGGCTTGTATTACCATAGATATCAGGATAGGCCTCGGATAACTAGAATAGGGCTTGTATTACCATAGATATCAGTATAGGCTTCGGATAACTAGAATAGGGCTTGTATATCCGTATAGGCCTCAGATTACTAGAGTTTGGCTTCTATTACCATAGTTACTGTATAGGCCTCAGATTACTAGAGTTTGGCTTGTATTACCATAGTTACTGTATAGGCCTCAGATTACTAGAGTTTGGCTTGTATTACCATAGTTACTGTATAGGCCTCAGATTACTAGAGTTTGGCTTGTATTACCATAGTTACTGTATAGGCCTCAGATTACTAGAGTTTGGCTTGTATTACCATAGTTACTGTATAGGCCTCAGATTACTAGAGTTTGGCTTGTATTACCATAGTTACTGTATAGGCCTCAGATTACTAGAGTTTGGCTTGTATTACCATAGTTACTGTATAGGCCTCAGATTACTAGACTTTGGCTTGTATTACCATAGTTACTGTATAGGCCTCAGATTACTAGAGTTTGGCTTGTATTACCATAGTTACTGTATAGGCCTCAGATTACTAGAGTTTGGCTTGTATTATCATAGTTACTGTATAGGTCTCAGATTACTAGAGTTTGGCTTCTATTACCATAGTTACTGTATAGGCCTCAGATTACTAGAGTTTGGCTTGTATTATCATAGTTACTGTATAGGCCTCAGATTACTAGAGTTTGGCTTGTATTACCATAGTTACTGTATAGGCCTCAGATTACTAGAATTTGACTTGTATTACCATAGTTACTGTATAGGCCTCAGATTACTAGTGTTTGGCTTGTATTACCATAGTTACTGTATAGGCCTCAGATTACTAGAGTTTGGCGTGTATTACCATAGTTACTGTATAGGCCTCAGATTACTAGAGTTTGGCTTGTATTACCATAGTTACTGTATAGGCCTCAGATTACTAGAGTGTGGCGTGTATTACCATAGTTACTGTATAGGCCTCAGATTACTAGAGTTTGGCTTCTATTACCATAGTTACTGTATAGGCCTCAGATTACTAGAGTTTGGCTTGTATTACCATAGTTACTGTAAAGGCCTCAGATTACTAGAGTTTGGCGTGTATTACCATAGTTACTGTATAGGCCTCAGATTACTAGAGTTTGGCTTGTATTATCATAGTTACTGTATAGGCCTCAGATTACTAGAGTTTGGCTTGTATTACCATAGTTACTGTATAGGCCTCAGATTACTAGAGTGTGGCGTGTATTACCATAGTTACTGTATAGGCCTCAGATTACTAGAGTTTGGCTTGTATTACCATAGTTACTGTATAGGCCTCAGATTACTAGAGTTTGGCTTGTATTACCATAGTTACTGTATAGGCCTCAAATTACTAGAGTTTGGCTTCTATTACCATAGTTACTGTATAGGCCTCAGATTACTAGAGTTTGGCTTGTATTACCATAGTTACTGTATAGGCCTCAGATTACTAGAGTTTGTCTTGTATTACCATAGTTACTGTATAGGCCTCAGATTACTAGAGTTTGTCTTGTATTACCATAGTTACTGTATAGGCCTCAGATTACTAGAGTGTGGCTTGTATTACCATAGTTACTGTATAGGCCTCAGATTACTAGAGTTTGGCTTGTATTACCATAGTTACTGTATAGGCCTCAGATTACTAGAGTTTGTCTTGTATTACCATAGTTACTGTATAGGCCTCAGATTACTAGAGTTTGTCTTGTATTACCATAGTTACTGTATAGGCCTCAGATTACTAGAGTTTGTCTTGTATTACCATAGTTACTGTATAGGCCTCAGATTACTAGAGTTTGGCTTGTATTACCATAGTTACTGTATAGGCCTCAGATTACTAGAGTTTGGCTTGTATTACCATAGTTACTGTATAGGCCTCAGATTACTAGAGTTTGGCGTGTATTACCATAGTTACTGTATAGGCCTCAGATTACTAGAGTTTGGCTTGTATTACCATAGTTACTGTATAGGCCTCAGATTACTAGAGTTTGGCTTGTATTACCATAGTTACTGTATAGGCCTCAGATTACTAGAGTGTGGCTTGTATTACCATAGTTACTGTATAGGCCTCAGTGTACCACATTTATGAGTCCAGGCCTCAGACTGCACATGTAATATAACTGTCTATCTGTCCCTAGGGATTCTGATCTGTACGAGCTGGACTCCAGGACCATTTGGGCCGCAGAGGAGGGTTGGCTGGTGTTTGATATCACAGCCACCAGTAATCACTGGGTGATAAACCCGCAGCATAACCTGGGCCTGCAGCTATCAGTGGAGAGTATAGATGGTAAGTCATGGACTGATACTGACCCGTAAACACTCCACACACTGGGATATATAAAGGAGAGGTTATTTCAAACCAAAATAGCCTTTATCCAGAGGTGAATGTGATACGTAGCGAGTTGCCAAGCCATGTAACTGGGACTTACATTGTGTCAAAATATCTCGAGTCTTCCATTTGTTAATGTCAATGATCATGTTTAGGCCTCCATGTTTTTGATCAGGGTCCCCGCGTTTCTTCTCCCTCTTCCCGTATCACACAGGAGGAGGCAGAAATATGTTTTTTAACAATTAAAAGGAACAGTCACATTGCTTTTAGGCAGTAGTTGTTAATGTCATTTGTCTATAAAACATAACACCATGCTCGGGAGTCAGCCAGTGTAATTCTTCTGCTAAAAGTACCATTAACTTTTTTTTCTTATTATAATAGAATATTTAAACAGGTAACTAACGATGGCTATAGAAATGTTGGAATTTATTTTTAGCACAATTTATGTCCTTTTTGTAGAACAGCGGCATTAAGAAATTGTAGCATTTATGTGACTGATATGTGGAGAAAACGGTAACAACTGCACATATACGAAATATTCCTGAAAATATGTATGGAGAAAAAGATGAAGATGGAGCCAGGGAAGGAAGGAGTTATATCCATAATGCCAACTGAGCTGGTTTAGGTGGGGCAGAGAAATGGAAGACGTCCACCCATGGAAATTATATTTAATTAATCTGGGTCATCTGCAGTAATATTATAGGAAAGGCAGCAGTGCCACCACCCACGTCATATGTACCGATGTGTAATGTAATCCACTGCAGGAAGACAAGAGGTTAACTGTCAGATAACTTGTGTACCAATGTACATTAGATGCCCCACGCCCGCATTACATCTACGCCCACACAATAGCTTTTACGCATAGAAAGTGATATGGAAGGTCCCTGGGTGTTACTAGGTATATAATATCCAGGTGTATTTATTTACTGTTATGTGCCATAAGCTTTGTTTTTACTGACTAATTTAAAACAAATAGCCCCTGTATGGGTCTGCCCTCTGCAGCTCATGAAGACACAGACTGTAGAACCTGCTGTTCTGTGTCTCATACTAATCAACCAGGGACCGTCTCTCAGTTACATTCTACAGCATGCTACTGAGATGTGGTTCCTGATAGGCTAGGACACTCCACTGCACATCCAGCCCTACAGAGTCTGTGTCTGCATACACTGCAGAGGGCAGACCCATACAGTGACTGCGTGTGGTTTTATGCAGTAAATACAGAGCTTATAAGCACTTCTGAATAAAATAAAGTACATGTAAGTAAATAGCTAGTTACACCCAGGAAACTCCCATGTCCTTTACCTTTAGATAGAAAAGATGCTGATTTGTTGTGGTTATTATTATTATACTTTATGTATAAAGCAACACCACAGCGCTGTGTACACTGAGAGCAGTACAGTAAGACATACTGACATAAAACAGGCCTTGGGCACATGATGCACCATATATATAGAAGAGCCACAGTTTATTTTAATCAGTTTTTAACCCACTTTTGTATTCTCTGATTGGAGAAAGTGAATATTTGAGTCGTGAAATGTAAGTGAAATCATCAGCAAAATTATTTTAAGAAATAAGCCAATATAAATGTATTAGTCTGCAAATAAGATCAGATATTTATTTAATTTATTATTATTTTTGGCTAGAACTAAAACTTATCCGTGGAAAACCTTGTCTTGGTTATCTATGTTGTTTAGTGGGAAAGAGCTTGGGAAGTTGGAAGTGATCCCTTACAGTACTCAGGACATGGACTTGAACGCAGAGTTAGGGTAGTTAAAATATATAGAAAATACAGCCTAAGTTGACCATGGGGGCTTATGTTTCTAATTTATCCCCAAACCATGTAGCCCCTCGCTGGTTGCCAGTCGCACCCTGTGAGATGTGGAATCTGGAATGTGTTCTGTGCAAACCGCACTAGATAAGTATCAGTAAATAACAGCCGGGGGGCAGGCACAGATTGTGTTTACCCGTAAAAAAAAGATCCCGGAAAGAAGTAAAAACCACTTGAGAGGAGTCCAATAATTACACAGGCATGTGAGATATTCCATGTAATGTGTGTAGGATCAGAGGAGCCGACTGTAAGGAAAATGTGCAGATGTGAGTGTGGGATCCACAGGGACATTACTGGGTAAAAACAGAATATATTGCATATGATATTTATAGATAAATGTATATATAGATATATATCTATATATGCATATTAGTGGAAGCACTTTTCATGTTAAACTTCCTTTTAAGTATATATATATATATATATATATATATATATATATATATATATATATATATAGTAAATAAATAAATATTGAAGAGTAAAGCAGCCGTGAATGTCCAGTAATCTAGTAATTTAGTAATTATATATATATATATATATACCCTGCAAGGTAGGACAGGCACAAATCTGAGGGTGCCAATTTGGAGTGAAGTATCCTATTCACAACTCCAGTTTTAGCCTGGTATTTTATTCACAAATGTTTATTTTTCATTTTATTTGTGTACCAATTTTTATATTTTTTTATCTTTAGTACCATTTAGAAAGGTCCCGTTTTATATATATATATATATATATATATATATATATATATATATATATATATATATATAGAGAGAGAGAGAGAGAGAGAGAGAGAGAGAGAGAGAGGGAGAGAGAGAGAGAGAGAGAGAGAGTAATAATGAGTATTGCAGTATATTATGATACCTTTTGTATTGGACAAACGCCTTATGATATTGACAAGCTTTCGAGAGGTTCAACCTCTCTTTATCAAGTCTGAAGCAATACTAACATGAGATGGGACCCTCAGTTTTAATAAAAGCAGTGATGCAGAGAGAGTGGAGGCAGCATCTGACATCATCAGGTAAATACATATAGGGGGAATAAACACAACATAGTATAGGAAACATATATACACATATTATATACACATATTCAGCAATATATACCACAGTGATAAACACTTAAATATTATAAAATCACAAGAAATTGTGATAATGTGTTAGAATCCCAAGTCCATGTTAAGTCCTTTATTTTTAGTGTTGAAGAATGTGATCATCTTTATTTCAAACTAGCGACTTGCCCGTCAAAAAATGACGGCAATAGGATTGTAAGGCAGGTAATGTTGTTTGCGTGCAAAATTAATTTTGTTGGTGTTTTAAGATCCTTCAGCGCTCATTGCGAGCCTCGCGCTGAGTGCCTTCGGCGCTCATTGCAAGGCTCTTGGTTGTTTGTGTGCTATGAGCAGCGTTGGCCTTTTTTTTTTGGTATGCCAATGAATAATTAATAAAATAAGAAATGAATATACTTTACCTGTTGTGAAGTAATATATGCAGGAAGCATTGCGTTGAAGAGCTGACAATCTGTTTTCATGTTGCTGCAGCATCAGTTCTGTGGAGCTGCTGTGTAAGTGTCATGAATGTGTGCAGTGTGTAGTGTAATAGTGTGCGTGTGCGAGGCAAATCCGTTAGCGTAGCTGTGTACTTCCGGATTGTATAAGTTAGTGTTGTAAAATGGCGCCTAATGTGTGGTATGCGGCTGTGGCTGATTTTGCGTCCTTGTTTTCGGATGTTGTCCGACTTTTTCCGAAAATTCGTAGGTGTTTGGGGGTGTTTTGCGTGTTTAGGGTCCTTTAGCCTCGTTTTCGTTTTGTTCAGCGGACATTTTTTCTCTTGCTTAAGTGTTTTTCGGGTGTCTAAACCCCGAAATTTGGACTTAAATCAAGGTGTAACTTCTCTTGCAGAGGTCCTCGGTGCCCCCCCTTGCTGTGGGTAAGCTTTTTATGTGTTTGTTGTGTTTATTTATTGTGTTTCTAATGTTTTTTGTGTCGCGCGGGTTGTGGGTGTTTTGTGGTGTTTTGCGTCTTTAGACTGCTGTAGCCTCGTTTTCGTTTCGTTCGGCGGCCATTTTTTCTCTCGCTTAGGGGATTTTCGGGTGTCTAAACTCTTTTATTTGGAGTTAAATTGAGGTGTAACCAGTTTTCCAGGTCCTGGGTGCCCCCCCTTGTTGTAGGTAACCTTTTTATGTATTTGTTGTGTGTATTTATTGTGTTTTTCATGTTTTCATGTGCGCGGGTTTCGGGCGTTTTTTGCGAGGTCGTAATGGGTCGTAACGCGTCTCGTATTTTTGTTTTGTAACATTTCGTTAATTTTGCGAGGTCCGCAGTTGCTGGCAAGGAGCGCCCACAGCGTTAGCAACAGCCCGCATGCTCACAACTATATATGTGACTAGCGACTTGCCCGTCAAAAATTACGGCAATAACATTTTAAGCCTGGCAATGCTGTTTGCCACACAATGCGAGGCTCTGGCCCCTCTGAGCACCTTCGGCGCTCATTGCGAGCCTCTCCCCCTGTGTAGTTTACGGGCCTTGCAATTATATCGCGAGCCCTGCAATGCTCCTTCTAAGCTCATTGCGAACCTCGCCCCACTCTCTGATCCGTGTCTGTTTGTCCCTCTCTCCCTCTCCCTGCCCTATGTCTTTTGTTTTTCCTTATTTCCCCCTCCTGTGTCTCTTTTCCTCCGTCTCTCAGCCCTGTGTCTCTTTCTACCCTCTCCCTCCCCTGTGTCTTTCTCCTCTGTCTCTGGTCAAGTTTTGCGTGGCTCGCGATGAGCGCCGTTGCTTTTATTTTCAAAGTCATGCGTGTCTTGCGTTGTTCTGCTTAGTGTTACTGGCTTCGGACTCGTTTTGATCCTGATTGAAAAAAGTTTTTTCGGCCGCCATTTTTTCCTTGCTTAGCCGATTTGCAATCGCCCCAAAAACTGCAATTAAACCTAAAATGAGCTTGCAACCTCACTCACAGGCTCCCTGGCTCTCCCTCTGTGCTGTGTGTGCGTTTTTAAGTTAATTTTTTTAACTAATTGGCTTTTTTTGTTGGATTTCAGACTTACATGCATGAAATGTTTTCGGCCGTTAAAGTCGTAACGTTTTCCAAGTCTTGCATGCCTCGCAATCAGCGCCAAAGTGCTACGGCGGTGTTTGCGAGCCTCGCTATGGGCGCCCTCAATCCGTGTCCATCCTCTATCGGTGGAGAGTCCTCGTCAAAATAACAACCTTAAAGGGACCCTGCAAGGCCACCATTTCTTGCACAAAGTCGTCCTGGCCTTGCAATGAGCGCCGACTTTGCGCTCATTGCAGCAAAGTGGTGTGATCCTCTCGATGAGCGCCTGCGGTGCTCATCGCAAAGCCCCTAATGAGCGCCTTTGGTGCTCATTGCCTAAGTCGTGCGAGACTCATTTAACATGGTGTGATAGACAAAAACATAAGATGACAACTATTATATGTGACGCTTTTCTCTCTTGGATGTTTTTAAATTTTCCTTTTTTGACTTTTCAGTTCTGGATGAAGTGATTATTCTGGCTAAAATGGTGTCCCATTGTGATACAATAATTGTCTTCATTATTCACTTTTTTATTGAATGTCTGTGTAAATTGATTCTTAAGTGCATGTTTTGGCTGGTTTCTCCAATGTAACACAAACAGATAGATAGATAGATGGATAGATAGATAGATACCTTCTTTAAAGTTCACCATCAAAGGTATATGCAAGAGAGCTGGGTTATGAATGCATCTGATCGAGGGGCATTAGTATTGTGTGACTACATTTATTTGCATGCACTATGTTTTTGTAACTTTGCATTAAAAAAACTGTTGCAGGTGATGTTTACACCCCCAAGATTCAGCTAGGCTCCTGAGAAGGTTCATTTTTGTAAAAATGAACCCTGTCTATGTGAGCATTCCCAGCTTTGCAGCCAATCAGCAATGCTGTATGTGGCCAGCTAGATGAGGCTGCTACACTGGGTTCTTAAAGCACCATAAATCGACATTCAAGTAAAAATGCTTGAGTGGTTACATGGTTGTTCTTCAGACATACACCCTCTCCTTGATACATTTTGACAAATTATAATTGTACTGAAACCGAACATTTCAGCTTCTTCTTCCTATTTTAATTTGTCTTTTAGATGAATGAGCATGTATGCTTGATTTATGGTCTTGCAATGACCTGCAACGTTTTCTGTTCATGTGTCTCTGTGTGAGTGCATGTGTCTCTGTGTGAGTGCATGTGTCTCTGTGTGAGTGAGTCCATGCAATTCACTGGGGCTGGGAGAGGTGATGGGGCAATTCACTAAGGCTGGGAGAGATCACAGGGGCAATTCACTAAGGCTGGGAGACATCACAGTGGCAATTTACTGTGGCTGGGAAAGATCAATGGGGCAATTCACTGGGGCTGGGGGAGGTTATAGGGCAATTCACTAGGGCTGGGGGAGGTGATGGGGCAATTCACTGGTGCTAGGGTGTTTAGAGGGGCACATCACTGGGGCTGTGGGAAGTATCACCTGGGATGTAGGTAAACACAGTGAATGAAGGGGGTGTCAACATTGATAGAAAACAGTTTGCAAATGCAAGAAAGTCAGCAAACTTCAGGCTAACGGTTTAAATGTTTATAGTGGTGTTTTTTCATGCAAACAATTTTTTTTCATACACTATTAATTATCCTCTATCATATGCATTCATAATCCAGCTCACTTGCATATACCGTTAATTCAAATAGAAATGCGTGTCTAAACAGTGGTAAATCAAAGCATTAGCCAGACAATATATTTTAAAAACACAATTACCTCATTAAGGGGGTGAGGGGTACAACAGTGGCTATTAATGAAATACTCTATGTTTTTAAATGATATTTTCTGGCTAAAGATTTCCTTTGCTGCTGTTGGAACGTGCATTTTTTATGTTATTTAATGGTGAACTAAAATATAGGTTGAACATGAAATGTGTGTACACTGGCCCTTTAATATATTTTATTCAAAAAACTTTTGTAATGTTAAAAGCATTAAAGAACAGTTGTGATCCATGTCCATTTAAATATTGATAGGGTAAGAAATGATTGCATCTTATCTGCGGTCTAATCCCAGGTGACAATCTCTAATAGAGCTTTTTATAAACTATTTTTTTTCCTCCAAAACGTTTTTTCCTCTGAGATATTCGGTATTTTGTGTTATGTTGGTAGTTTCTCAGGAGAGCAGTAACTGCCGGTTTCCATCCGCACCTATCTCCAGCCATCTAATAACACATTTATTGGGCAGCCAGGCATGTTTCTGTCCTGCGTGTATTACCCGCAGGCTGCAATTTAAGATACTCCTGAGAAAGTTTCTTTACAGTTTTTTATTTATGGAGCAAGTTTATAAGAAGGTGAACTTTCTAAAACCTTACAGGAAAATGAAGAAAAAAATACTTAATTAATTGGAAAATGGGACACATTCTGTTCTTAACCATTTAGATGCCATATTGGTGTGCTTATGTTTGGTTATAAATGTATGATAATTTATATGTTCAAGTGAATTGTAACTAACTATTATTATCTACTAGCTACTTGCCCGTCAAAAATGATGGGAATAAAATTTTAAGCCTTGCAATGCTGTTTGCCACCCAATGTGAGCACCATCGGCGCTCATCGCAAGTCTCTCCCCTGTTTACTTCCTCCCTTGTGTCTCATTTCCCTCCTCCTCCTCTCCCTCCCTTGTGTCTCCTTTCCCCCCTCCTCTCCCTCCCTTGTGTCTCCTTTCCCCCCTCCTCTCCTTCCCTTGTGTCTTCTTCCCCCCTCTCCCTCCCTTGTGTACCCTTTCCCCCTCCTCTCCTTCCCTTGTGTCTTCTTCCCCCCCCCTCTCCCTCCCTTGTGTTTCATTTCCCCCTCCCTTGTGTCTCATTTCCCCCCTCCCTTGTTTCTCATTCCCCCTTCCTTGTGTCTCCTCCCCCATCCCTCCCTTGTGTCTCCTTCCGCCTCCCTTTTGTCTCCTTTCCCGTCGTCCTCTCCCTCCATTGTGTCTCCCCCTCCTCTCCCTCCCTTGTGTCTCATTTTCCCCCTCCTCTCCCCCTCGTGTCTTATTTCCCCCCCTCTCCCTCCCCTGTGTCTCATTTCCCCCTCTCCCTCCCTTGTGTCCCCTTTCCCCCTCCTCTCTCTCCCTTGTGTCTCCTTTCCCCCTCCTCCCTCCCTTGTGTCTCATTCCCCCTCCCTTGTGTCTCATTCCCCCTCCCTTGTGTCTCATTCGCCTCCTCCCCTCTCTCTCTCCCTTGTGTCTCAGTTCCCCGCTCCTCTCTCTCCCTTGGGTCTCATTCCACCCTCCTCTCCCTCCCTTGTGTCTCCTTTCCCCTCCTCTCCCTTCCTTGTGTCTCATTCCCCACTCCCTTGTGTCTCATTCGCCTCCCCCTCTCCCTCCCTTGTGTCTCACCCCCCCTCCTCTCCCTCCCTTGTGTCTAATTTCCTCCCACTTCCCCCTCCCTTGTGTCTCATTCCCCCCTCCTCTCCCTCCCTTGTGTCTCATTTCCCCCTCCACTCCCTCCCTTGTGTCTCCCCCCTCCTCTCCCTCCCTTGTGTCTCCTTTCCCCCTCCTCTCCATCCCTTGTGTCTCCTTCCCTCCCTCCTCTCCATCTCTTGCGTCTCCTTTCCCCCCTCCTCTCCCTCCCTTGTCTCCTTTCCCCCCTCCTTTCCCTCCCTTGTCTCCCCTTCCCCCCCTCCTTTCCCTCCCTTGTCTCCTTTGCCCCCCCCTTGTGTCTCAGCCCCCCTCCTCTCCCTCCCTTCTGTCTCCTTTTCCCCCTCCTCTCCCTCCCTTCTGTGTACTTTACCCCCTCCCTCCCTTTTGTGTCCCTTTCCACCCTCCTCTCCCTCCCTTCTGTGTCCTTTCCCCCCCTCCCTTCTGTACCTGTTGACATTGGTGGTTCAGCGGAGCAATGGCGTATCACCCCTGCCGGCACATCCTCTCTTCAGAAAAGGGACGCAATGGCGTCATTCGGGACTCCCTACTGCAGAGAGGATGCAATGTCGGGGTGGGACGCCAGGTACGGGGTCCATAAGTTCTGGGCACTGGGGGAGGCAGAGGGGGAGATGAGAGAGAGAGAGAGAGAGGCAGAGGGGAGATGAGAGAGAGAGGCAGAGGGGAGATGAGAGAGAGAGAGGCAGAGGGGATATGAGAGAGAGAGAGAGGCAGAGGGGAGATGAGAGAGAGAGAGGCAGAGGGGAGATGAGAGAGAGAGAGGCAGAGGGGAGATGAGAGAGAGAGAGAGGCAGAGGGGAGATGAGAGAGAGAGAGGCAGAGGGGAGATGAGAGAGAGAGAGAGAGGCAGAGGGGAGATGAGAGAGAGAGGCAGAGGGGAGATGAGAGAGAGAGAGGCAGAGGGGATATGAGAGAGAGAGAGAGGCAGAGGGGATATGAGAGAGAGAGAGAGGCAGAGGGGAGATGAGAGAGAGAGAGGCAGAGGGGAGATGAGAGAGAGAGAGAGGCAGAGGGGAGATGAGAGAGAGAGAGGCAGAGGGGAGATGAGAGAGAGAGAGAGAGGCAGAGGGGAGATGAGAGAGAGAGAGAGAGGCAGAGGGGAGATGAGAGAGAGAGAGGCAGAGGGGAGATGAGAGAGAGAGAGGCAGAGGGGAGATGAGAGAGAGAGAGGCAGAGGGGAGATGAGAGAGAGAGAGGCAGAGGGGAGATGAGAGAGAGAGAGGCAGAGGGGAGATGAGAGAGAGAGGCAGAGGGGAGATGAGAGAGAGAGGCAGAGGGGAGATGAGAGAGAGAGGCAGAGGGGAGATGAGAGAGAGAGGCAGAGGGGAGATGAGAGACAGGCATAGGTTGTCACATAGTGGGCCTTGCAATGAGCGCCTATGGCACTCATCGCTAGCCCTGTGCAGCCGGGGTTGATGCAAGCCTAAAAATTCCTTCAGCGCTCATTGCAGCCTAAGTCCCACAGGCCTTGCGATGAGTGCCGCAGGCGCTCATTGCAAAGCCTGCAATGAGGCGCCCATTGCAGCCCCCCAACTGCAGCCTTAGCTTTGCGAGGGCCACAATTATTTAACATTGCGTGACCAACACTGACAACTATATATGTGATTTCAGGGCAAAGCATTAATCCCAAACTGGCGGGATTGATAGGAACAAACGGACCCCATAATAAGCAACCATTTATGGTGGCTTTCTTCAAGGCAACTGAGATTCACCTGCGCAGTATCCGATCGGCTGGTGGGAAGCAGAGAAACCAGAATAGGTCAAAAGCGCCAAAGAGCCAGGAAGCCCTTCGAGTCGCCAATGTCGCAGGTATGGTATCATTATGGGTTAAATATAGCAAAACACCCAGTGATTTATTGTAGACTCGCTGTATATTCCCATATAGAGCGCACTGTGATAGGATAGATTACCAAGTCCTCATGCCAGATTTTCAGGATACCTTATTTCAGTGCTGATGAATCGGTCCTTTTGATTTACGTAATTGAGCTAAAATAAAAATGTCTGGAAAAGTGATTGGAAATAATTACAAATGTAGTTAAATAAAGAACTAATATATAAAGGAATACATACAAATCTAACAAGGCATGTTACTATGTAGCACTATGGAAATAGTATAACCCCATCATATCTGTGACTAAGGGTATACAACCTAACATGTTCATTATCATTCCCCCACCTCTCGTAATTTTCTCCCTTTTATTATCATGTTAGCAGGCTGACCTTCATCAAACTATAACAAATTACTTGTATTTTACTCTAGTTTATTTGGGGCCTCATTCTATTACCGGCCGTAGAAGATGCGGGCCGCAAGGATCGGCCGCAAGCTATTCTGCTATTCTATTCCCCTCCGGCCGGGGACTCCGGCAGGCTTGCGGCCGGCGCCTTGCTATCCCTTGCGGCCGCTCGCGCCGGAGGAAAGCCTTTGATCTAAAACGGCTGCAAGAGTTTCGGCCGCAAGAAAAGCCCGGTTGCGATTCTATTGCTCCGGGAACCCTCTCTGCAAGGCTAAAAACGAGCCGCAGCTTACTTGCAGCAAACAGGTCCCGCTAGCACCAATTAAGCACATAATATAGCCCAAATAAAGCCATCCTGCACTCTGAGGAGACTATAAAGTGATTGTAGGTGTTAACAAAAATAGCACAATATTCCCCTACACTCAAATCCGTAAAAAAAATGTTTTATTATATATGTCAAATATCCATGTAAAAAGTCCAGAGTGCTTGGAGCACCTCAGACCTGGCCACGCTGCGGCCGGAAAATAAACAGTTAATGTAAACTCGGGTTTGGGCTGATGTGCAAGCTTGAGAGGGGGCTACCATTAATCCTCATGTCCCCCAATATGATCCCTAGCATTTACAAAGATTCACAGTGCTGTCTTAAATTTATTTTTGACTTTAAAGATTTCTGAGCTTACGGCCGGTTGCAAGATATGCGGCCGGCCGTAAGAGGAGATCCTTGCGGGGCCGTATAATAGAATTGCGAGGTAACAGAACCCCCGCAAGGAATCGCAGCCTTACGGCCGATAATAGAATGAGGCCCTAGGTGTTTAGTACCTTAGCCCTGACTACAACTGCTCAATAAATGAGACATGCCGTATGCCGAGGGTAGATCGTCTCACACTTGTCTTTCATTTACTTTATATCAAGAAAACAGCAGCACTGACCAGAAACAAGCGTGCAAGAAGCACGAGCTCTACGTGAGCTTCCGAGACCTGGGCTGGCAGGTAAGTCACCGCCATCAACAGAGAAACTGGATAACAAACAAATGAGAAAATAGCAGTGAATACAACATTTAAGTTTAATTGCTGCTATTATTATTATTATTATAATCCTTTAATTGTAAATACAGGAGTTACGTACAAGGCAGAAACTATTTTAACACATTGCAAAAAATGGAGGGTTATGTAAAGGGCTTTTATTACAGGCAGCTAAAAATATATTAGATATAGTCCCTGCCCACTGCTAGGGCAGATAAACAAGCATTTCATATAATAAGCAAAATATTAGATATTTGGGTTCTAATTTAAGCGATCAAGTCCCAATTTATGCAAAAATGCTATAATCTTACAAACTTAGGAGGGGAAAGAAGTTTTCTAGATTTTTATCGGTCTATTTCTCATGCACTTACGTGTTTAGGACATGCTGTGCGTTATGAAATGTTGGTGCTCACAGGCCGGTTATAATGTGTCTCTCCTGCAGGACTGGATTATTGCCCCCGAAGGCTACGCTGCATATTACTGTGAAGGGGAGTGTGCATTTCCTCTGAACTCCTACATGAATGCAACAAACCATGCAATTGTACAGACACTGGTAAGAGACTAATGCATCACGTGTGCACGGGCACAAGGAGAGGTCTCGCGTTCTGCTCTTCTTGCCGCTCTCTGATCCATGAAAAATACATCCCATCAGAGTTGGAGCCATTTTACAGGGAAGATTCATTAAAAAATTGGAACAGTATATTGAAAGATGTGTAAATTATAACAGACGAGCGCATACTGTAGATAGTTAGCATGCTTGTGGCTTTTTAGGGTGCTGTTGCTCCTTTATTTGCCAGAGCCCCACCAATAATGGTGTGTAGAGCCTGTCAGATACTTCAAGTCTCCACTACCCCTCACTATAATTCCCTTATCCTGCTTTCTTTCACTGTCTGAGCCCCTCATTGTACTAATTTTCCATTGTAACTGTTCCTATCTTTCTTTAGGTTCATTTCATAAACCCTGAAACAGTCCCAAAGCCGTGTTGTGCCCCGACCCAACTCAACGCCATTTCTGTGCTTTATTTTGATGACAGCTCCAATGTAATATTGAAGAAATACCGGAACATGGTTGTCAGAGCCTGTGGCTGCCATTAGTCATGAGAAGCAGGCTGTCCCTCAAGTGTCAGAGGGGTCATTAGGTTCAGACTTCAAAGTGCTCTGCCATGTAGGATCAAATTAAACTGGATGTGCCAGTCTGCTAAGTAGTGGCAGTTAGGCAATGGGACAAATGTAAGTTTTGTTTACATCTCTTTGGTAGCTTCTCCTCAAAATTTATATTGGAGGTTTTTGAGCGCATTTCATTCAATCGGGCCATCAGTAAGAAGACAAAGTTTATTATACATCTCCTCTCCTTCATTTTCTCAATTACGGCTACTTGGGGCAAAAAAACAATATGGTGGATGACATGAGATAAAGGTTTATCTAATGTCACTGCCCTCAGGATGAAACAAATAATGAATTTTCAAGAAATTACATTTTATTCATTTTTTCCACTTTGGATAAAAAAATGTTTTGCTTATTTTCTATCAATCTTGCAGATCTGGAGCCTTGGATGCTTATTTTCACTTATGAAAATAGTAACAGACCCATTTGGGTCAAAACCAGCATGTGTCACTGATTTCTTCCAAACTTAAACTAGCTAAAAGTTAATATTGGATTTAACCTTTTGGGTATGTTACTGATCATAGTTTACTTGGGGCCTATATGGAACGTCATCGACTAAGACAAACAGGCTTATTCCAGAAAGGTTGGAAGACTGGACAGTGGTTTAGAGAAGATTCCTGTAAGTGAAAATGTTCACTCCATCATTTCTCAATCCCAGAGACATAACTGGACTGTGTACATGTCTTAAACATGCTAGTTACTAGTGTCTGCTACCCATTAACTCACACCATCCAGTCTTCTTGCATCTGTTTAAGTGAGTTAAAGTGCATTATATCATCATGGATTTTAGCCAATGAGAAGTCAAGATAAAGAAGAGGACATCCAATACTAAATCAACACAAAAATGATTTACTCAACAGCATAGCTCAAGAAATGTCCATGTTCTTGTATTTTGATGGGTTTGATGACATTTTGTTTTAGTTGATGGTGTCCAACAGATTTAGAGAATGACCATTAGTAGAAAGTTGACTGCAAATCATACTACATTTCTATGTCAATGTTGTCATCACAGCTGAGTCAGGCTTTAGGACTATAGGTTGTGTGAGATTGAAGGTATTGTTATGTAGAGTTTGGATGCCCAGTAGATGTTGTCCTGAACGTGCATAAAGACAAGGTGTGCATGGTTGCTATTCATCGGGCACTAATACAAACTACATTAGATATATATTGTGCCATAAAGATATACGTTTATGTCCAACAAACCTCCAGATATCACAGCACCCAAGCCCCATTCCAAAATAAATACAATGCACAACATATATGTAAAACGCAACACAAACATATAAATATTTCACATTATGTTTTACTATTTATTTTTGCCTTAATTTTTTTTTTCAAGTACAAAATATATGGTTTTTCCAAAATGCAGCAAAAGCACCTCTTTCCCTGAGAGAGTAGTTGTGTAAGGGACCAACATGCTAATTCTTTGTAGAAATCTTGTGCACATCCCAATATTGCCTTTTTAGTAGAACAGATAATGCCTCAATTTTAAACCATGCAATTAGAAAATATATTTTATATACATTTAAACATTACAAAAGTGTTTTTGCACAGAAAATGAGTGATCTAAGTATTAGAAAAATGACATAGCAAAAAGTCTCTAGAGGAAGGTGCTTACTCCTCCCCTGTCCTGCTATTTTATATGATACAAGGATTTGTAAACAACAACATTTATCATTTTTAAAGTTTAGAGGCTTAATATATTTTTAAAGCTCACTCTCCCTATAATTGTTACATTCATCTAATAAACATTCTGTTTTAGCGTGTGGTCTTCTGCCAGCATTTTTATAATATATTGGATGGGATCCCTTTGTATCCACATATGTATTGACTACCCCGGATGCTGTGTTCCTATTGGATTAGTGCTTTATTAAAAGCAAATAGATATTTATTGTGCTACAGATCAAATCACAGAGAAATCTACATATAAAGTACGATAATTATGTCACATTGAATCACCTTGTTGAAATCATGGCTTCCATGTTTGAAAATCCAGCAATGATTTATCTGCAGAAGAAACTCCAGAAGACTCATGTCCACTCCAGCATTTCATGGTCCAGGACTGGAAACACCCATCAAAGCAAACTGATTCTCCAGTTGTATAGTTAATAAATAAAATAAATGGTTCCAAATTTGAATATGTGTTGTGTGTTTTTCCCCACTTAGACACTTTATGAAATAGGTGCAAATATCAGATAATATCAAGATATTGCTGAATATATATTTTTTGTTGAAACTAGTTAAATCTAAGGTAGATAAGCCATTGAGGCAATCTCAGGTAGAGACATTGTTTGAACAGTAAAACAAAAAAAGATTCAAGAGCTAAATGTCTTTCTGATGTATGTTATATGTAAAGGATCCTTGCATTCGTACAGCGATGATCCTTGCAGCTTCTCCCGAACTCCAGCTGAAACGAAGGGATTATAGTTCCCGGTCCCCCAAACATGAGTCGAGACTTCATTAAGGGGTAAAACGAACTCTCTTTAATGACAGGGGATCTCCTTTTATGCAATGGTGCCCTCTGAAGGGCTACACCCACATAATTATCACAACAGCCTACACAACATATACATGGTTCAACCCCCACGTCTCCTCCCCTCAGATAACAGGTAACACAATTAAAACAGACACAATTTTAACCACATTCTGGATGTACCCCAAAAACAGGGGGTACACCTTTAAGTCCAGCACCGTTCAATAGCTCTCATCCAGGGGAACAACATATTAAAAAATGGCATGAATCAGACCAGGGGTTCAAAAGTTAGTAAAAGTATCTTTTACACATAACACACAGACATTTCACATATCCCCCATAGTTGGCCACACAATACACATATAGGGACAATAGGTGAGTCACACCTCCCTGAGGCTACCTGGCAACTTTGATACAATCAGACATGGATTAGATCATCCTTCTTTGTTCTTATCTGAGAATGAAAACACTTTATACAATAGACTTCCTTATCTTATGCGGAGTCTCTATAACAGGATTATCTCCCATGCCAAGGTCTGCACTAGTCTAGGCCAATATTCTACAGACCATAAACCAACATACATGCAGTATAATAGTAGGAGCATATTTTAACCATAATAATCGTAAAACAGTGATGGGTTCCGTTACATTATACTACTCTGCTACAATGTGAAGTAGTAAGTGTACAGCCTGTATAACAGTGTAACTGTGCTGTCCCCTCAAAATAACGCAACACACAGCCATTAAAGATGGCCTAGGCTATAAGCAGATTGCCAAAACCCTGAAACGGAGCTGCAGCACAGTGGGCAAGACCATACAGCGGTGTCACAGGACAGGATCCACTCAGAACAGGCCTCGCCATGGTCCACCAAAGAAGTTGTGTGCACATGCTCAGCGTCATATCCAGAGGTTGTCTTTGGGAAATAGACGTATGAGTGCTGCCAGCATTGCTGCAGAGGTTGGAGGGGTGGGGGTCAACCGGTCAGTGCTCAGACCATACACCACACACTGCATTAAATTGGTCTGCATGGCTGTCATCCCAGAAGGAAGCCTCTTCTAAAGATGATGCTCAAGAAAGCCTGCAAACAGTTTGCTGAAGACAAGCAGACTAAGGACATGGATTACTGGAACCATGTCCTGTAGTCCGATGAGACCAAGATAAACTTATTTTGTTCAGATGGTGTCAAGCGTGTGTGGCGGCAACCAGGTAAGGAGTAAAAAGGCAAGTGTGTCTTGCCTACAGTCAAGCATGGTGGTGGGAGTGTCATGGTCTGGGCCCGCATGAGTGCTGCCGGCACTGGGGAGCTACAGTTCATTGAGGGAACCATGAATGCCAACATGTACTGTGACATACTGGAGACTGGGCCGCAGGGCAGTATTCCAACATAACAACCCAAAACACACATCGGTTTAGACAATAATGGCTGTGTGTTGAGTTATGTTGAGGGGACAGCACATTTACACTGTTATACAGGCCGTACACTTACTACTTCACATTGTAGCCGAGGGGCATTTCTTCAGTGTTGTCCCATGAAAAGATATAATAAAATATTTACACAAATGTGATGGGTGTACTCAGTTTTGTGAGATACTGTAATTACAAGTCCAGTTCCAGATGAGATGTTGGGGATTTCAATAGCACCGTCATAAATTCCTAGAAAGATCCAACCAGTTAGTAAAATTATAAACCGCATTTTGTTATTGATATGGAAATGTATCCAAAAATGATTGTGTCAAGTCTATACTTACTGCTTTCAAAGGGAATAACTAGGTGGCAAGAGGTAGATAAAACTAGGACATTGTTGGATACGGATTCCTTTGTGGGCTGGCCTGTACTGGTCCTGTGTGTTTGCCATGATCCTCTGGGACATTTTCAACATATACATCAGTGACTCTGGTTTAGGAGCAGTTGTGTCTTTAGATGCATTTTTTTGAGTTTTAAGAGTGGGGATCAGGTCAAATGTCTTTCCAGTAATGAACATTAAGAGATATATTATGGAGCCAACCTCTAACTGAAGCTATTAAGACAAAGCCTGACACTGAACCATTTTAATCTTGGAAAGGCTTCCGCTTCTATAATACGGAAACTATGGATCACTTATGAGGTTCCCCAAGTGGACACAGGAATAGAGGAGTTTAATTATTTTTCCTGCTGTTACAGCCTATAAGAGATCCAATATTTCGAAAATGTAGGGTATCTCTCCCAAGAAATGTACATTGTATAGTGTGTTTAATTTTATTGTACATGGTTTTCGATATAGTAAGGCGAGCCGTTAAACCATAGCACTTAGCCTCACTCATTGCTGCCCGAGGCGAGCCGTTAAACCGTAGCACTTAGCTGATGCGAGCCGTTAAAATACGAGACACGGGACGTAGAAAAAAAAAAAAGATACGAGATGCAAACATTTATGAGATTAGCGGCCGAACAACACACTAAATACATCCCAAAAAATTACAAAAACATCACAGACAGCATGGGGCAACATTTATCTTGATTTAGACGATTTTCACCACTTGAAAATCGCCTAAGCGAGGGAAAAAAATGGCCGCCGAAAAAAATTAAAACGAGGCTACATGCAAAACGCGTAGCACTTTACACATCACACTACGACCTACAAGATACACTATTACAAAAACCGCAAAATGCTCACGAGACGCGTACCACATTAATAACATTACGACTATACAATGTGGCTTTACACAATAAACCAACGGCATTACCGCGCGCACGCAGCCGATTTAGTATGCACAGTTCAAACATTCATTACACTTTATAAGCAGGGCACTAACACTCACAATGTATATTCTATGCAGACGCAAAATACAAACAGATTGTTAGCTCTTCAGCCTATTGCTCGCTGCATATATCAATTATAAATAATTAAAGTATATTCATTGATTTAAGAAATCATTCATTATTACTTAATTACATTTACATAGAAATATATATATCTCTCTCAGAGGACCAAAAGTACATGACAGGAGACGCACATAATTTAAAGGACCACTGAAGTGTCATATTTATAGTATGCTATTTAAATGACTTGAAATGATATAAATGTTATAACAAAGTTCATAAAAATAAACACAGTCTTTAATGTTTAACTATTATTTTCAATTTTGCTTTATTGAAGGGAGACGTCTGATTTTGTTTTGTGGGACCTTCAGTGCAAGTGAGATCTCTATTCTGTTCTTTTGAACATACCTACTTCTTAGATCCAGTTCAGCAAGAAGTTCTCCAATATGGAGGCCATCAGATGCAAGTAAAGTCTGTTAAAATGTTTTATGCTCATGTCTTATACCACTGCTAATATTGTTCCATACTTTACAAGTTTGTGAGGTTTTTCCCAAGCTACAATGTGCCTTATTAAAATAAAATGGTGGCCGGTCTGTGCTTTTAGGGTCAAGCACTTTATTTTAATGTGCTCAGTACTCATTGGTGAAGAAGAGAACTGTTACTTTCTGACTAACTTGACCATCCTCCACGCCCTCCCTAATGATATTTTGAGAGAGGAGAGTAAATAATGGGGGAAAGATATGGGTTGAGGAGGGTGAGTGTTAGGGAGTGATTTGGAAATTATAGGGGATGACAAGGGTTGGGGAATTGGAGAGAGATGAGGGAAATTAAGCAAATAATATGAGATATGGGGTGGTGGGGAAAATGGGGGCTTAAGGGAGAAATGATAGGAAGATGAGTAATGCAGAAATGGTGGGGACCAGTGGTGGAGGAGTGAGGAGAAAAATAATTGGTGTAGCAATAGATGAACGGTAAGGGGTGGGGGCTGAGGGAGAGGTGGGATCTTTGTGGGACCTAAGCATATGTGGATGTATATATATATTGGTATACATTAGATTATTATTATTATTATTAACTTTTATTTGTAACGCGCCAACATATTCCGTAGCGCAATACAGGGGATAAAAACAATGGAAAATACAGCATTAACAACCTTCCAAAAATGGAGGACCCTGTTTTGAGCTTAGAATCTTTGCAGAAAGTGCTTTTTCCAAAAGCATCCTAGAAGACTGAAAACTCGCCACTTACAATCTAAAGGGAATGGAAGGGACAGAAATCAGGGAAAGATTAAACAGATAAGGAATAAAGAGGGTCAGAAGAGAAGTGAAAGTTAGAAAGGTTTTTCATTTAGATGGAGAGAGAAGGAACAGAGGTGAGGGCTCTAGCATTTAATATGTTGTCTGCCCCTAGTGGTGAGATAATATATGCAAGTAGGAAAGTCAGGTGATTCCCATTTCACTATAAATTTTTATCAGAAAGGGGAGAGAGGGAAGGACTCCCAGAATTCAGCATACCAGTAAGGCCTACTGAGACCAGGATGCAGGTAAAATTTGGGGGCTAAAAAGAAAAAACAATAAAAATACGGTATGAGGGACAGATAGAACAGGGAGGGAGAGAGAGGGAGAGAAGGAGAGAGAGAGAGAGAGCAGTTAGCAGAAAGGAAATGCCAAGACATGTGGGAAGGAAGAGATCTAGGCAAATTATGTGTTTGAACTTATGTTAGAAATAATTCTATGTCATCAAATATAATAACAAGCATATAGTAGAGATATTAATAAAAGATATTGGCTCCTGGGAAGATGCAGCTTTCAAGGTCTTCTCCATACCTGATGGGGTGTATGAAACTCCCAGAATTCAGCGTAACCAGTAAGGCCTACTGAGACCAGGATAACAGACATCCATACTTACCATTTTCTATGTATCTTACTATAAAACTTGCTAAATATTTTTTACGGTTACATTTGAAATTCCAATATTTGGGGTAAATTGATAAGATTAGCTTTTTATTTTTTAGCAAAGTCTAGTGATTGGGTACTTTTAATGAATGACCCATGGTGGGTACTTTTGAATTGTAGTTTGTTGTCGGCCCCATGGTGCCATGTTATGTTAGTTGGGTTCCAGGAAAGGCCCCAAAATACTTTACACTTGCTACTATTGACATGACTTATGGCCAAGCCCCAGTGCCCCTGTGACCTGTGCAGGTCTCCCTTGGGCAACATTACCATCCACCAGATCTGCTAACTATGATTGATGATGGAGGGACTGTGGCTTTGGGAACGCCATTGACCTTTCACCTTTCAAATCCACTCCAGATGCCTTGGTAAGGAATTCTGAACGTGACCCTTGTCTTAACAGCCTAAGAAAGACCAACTGATATGGAAGCCCAGAGCAGTATTCAAGGCTGACAGATGGGACTTTGGGGATATTTGTACAACAATTTATTTTCCAAGTACTGGGAGAAACTTGTGGAAATTAGAACTTAAAGGGACAACAAATTCAACATTTACAATATGCTGTTTTAAAGAATTAAAGGTACATTGTCAAGTTGGTTTCATCTTTAAGAGCATTACAAACTGTCCATACACAGTACTGGCCTTTGTTCTATACATTAAATCATTTGAGATATTCAGCATTGATAACATGCTAATAATGTTTATGCTAATGTGCTATTGGTAATGCAGTAGCCTAGCTGCATGATAACCCTGGGGGGCGTTGTCTTTGTCACCACAGAGACAGACAAGCAGACTGTAATCATAACTAACACATCCAAACAGCTAGTTAGTATTTAGGAGCTCTTCATTTACATATAAATGAAGCAGAAACAGCTGTTTATCTCAGGAATTATTCACTTTAGAAACAAATGAATGACACACTCTATAGCTACTTTTTCTTGCTCTTAAATGATATCTTAATTTTGAGATGACAGTATCTTTAAGACTTGATTACGAGTAAGCGATGATTATGGGCAGGGTAAAGGAAAGATCCACCAATGTACACATAAATTTAGATCTGATACAACTTCCAGACCATAGAGTCCTAATACACTACAATATACACACCTTCTATACATGTGTACATCATACAAATCAAAACTGTACATAGACCAGTACATTGAGGGGCCTAGAATCAAACATGGACATGGAATTAACACACCTGCACTTAGAGCCAGGCACACGTGTATGTGTAATGTCACACTTTAATATAGAATTAATCACAACTAAGCAATCACACCTTTACATACTCATATTGATACATGCTATAAACCACACCTGTACATGGAGTCATAGGATCAATGTAATCTCTATATTGGAAGAGTCACCCCTATACAAAAGCTACATTGTATCCATCGCCCCTGTACATGGGATCATAAATGTACATGGAATCCATCACATCCCATATAGCATTAGACATGTGTCATGACTGACTTATGGGGGATGTGTCATGACTGACTTATGGGGGGCCAGGATGAGAGACCCCCTGAATCCCACCAGCAAAGTCCTGTATGGACCAAGATCAAACGGTCACCGTCCTGAACTCAAGGATTATTTTGTTACTAGTGAATTGCATGTCAAAAAATTACGGCAATACAATTGTAAGCCATGCAATGCTGTTTGAAAACACAATGTGAGGCTGTTGCTTCTCTGAGCACCTTTGGCGCGATTCGCGAGCCCCGCGATGACCGCCTTCGGTGCTCATTGCGAACCTTTCCACCCACCTACTCTACAGACCACTCATTGTAGGGTTCATTAACCTGCATGTTTTTTGCTTGGGAATGCCATGTGTCTCTTGCCACGTGTTTCTCCTCTGTGTGTTTGCTGAATGTTTGTGTGGCGCGCGCTGACGGCCGTTTGTTTTATTTTCAAAGTCCTGCGTGCCTGGCGTTGTTGGTGTAAGTGTTACTGTCTTTGGGGAAGTCCTGCTTGGCCGGCTTTGATAAGCCTAGTTTTCATCCAGTTTCAGAATTTACGTTTTTTTGTCCGCCATTTTTTTTCTCACTCGAGTGACGAAACACGGCAAATAAGGCTCCAAAACGCTTGCAACCTCACTCCCATGCTTCCTGGCTCTCCCCCTGTGCTGTCCCGCGTGCCTGGCGTTGTTGGTGTAAGTGTTACTGTCTTTGCCGTTGTGTATTTTCTAAGTCAAGCGTGCCTGGCGTTGTTGGTGTAAGTGTTACTGTCTTTGCCGTTGTGTATTTTCTAAGTCCTGCGTCCCTGGCGTTGTTGGTGTAAGTGTTACTGTCTTTGCGCTGTGTATTTTCTCAGTCCGCTTGCCTGGCGTTGTTGGTGTAAGTGTTACTGTCTTTGTGTTGTGTATTTTCTAAGTCCCGCGTGCCTGGCGTTGTTGGTGTAAGTGTTACTGTCTTTGCCGTAGTGTATTTTCTAAGTCCGCGTGCCTGGCGTTCCTCAGCCTCATTTTCATCCAGTTTCAGATTTTTTTTACTTTTTTCATCCGCCATTTTTACTCTCGCTTAGTCGATTTTCGAGTGATGAAACACGTCAAATAACGCTCAAAATCACTTGCAAAATCACTCCCAGGCTTCCTGGCTCTCCCTTGTGCTGTGTGTGTGAATGTGTTTTACAATTTTTTTTAATTATTTTTCTTGTTTTGCGATTTCCGAGGTTCTGACGTTAAATTTGTATTTTTCCCAGGTCATATTTTCCCCCCCGAGTTTGCACGTGTGACGGCTCCGGTGGCTGCAATAAGCTCCTTCTGCGCTCATTGCAGCCCAAATGCTGCGCGGCTGCTTAAGTGCTCATTTCAGCCTAAGTCCCATCCTC